>JANJGK010001767.1:0-102500 GCA_039081455.1 Macrobrachium rosenbergii
TTCCAAGGCGCTCTTCCTTACAGCCGTACGCGTTCTATTCCACGCTCTGCCGAGCCATGTGAATACCACACTGAACAACTGAGACCAGCATTTCATTATATTCCTAAACTATATACGTTTATACTAGGGTAAGAGGGCCCAACGAAAAAAAAAAATTGGGAAGCGAAGATTTTAGTAACTTTACAAGAATCACTGAAGGAAGAAAACTAATTTGAATCTTTGCATTTGAGTGCTTTATGTTCCTTTGTTCTTTATCAGAAAGTAACGTTCTCGAAGACGAGAAATTTATAAAACAATCCTTTTCATTACGTATTCAACCTAACTTCATTCAATGCTTTCAGTGACAGAGGAAAGCCGACAGTGTTGACTTGGAATATACGAGCAAAAAGTAAACAGACATGAAGTGTTTACACACGCACACACATATATACTGTATATATATATATATATATATATATATATATATATATATATATACTAATTATAATATATATATATATATATATATATATATTTATTTATATTATGTATGTATGTATGTATGTATGTATGTATGTATGTATGCATGCATGCTTGCATATGTATATTTGTGTGTGTGTGTACATGTACATACACTGCCGTCCATGGAATGCATAACTGCTTATGAAAACATTTTGACACAGTCCCTTTAACAAGTTTTACAGTGACTGGAAGGGTTGCTGCTCGTTACAGAGATATAATTGCTTTCTGCATTTCGCTGTGAAATCTATATATACTGCAATGGCTATTTTATTTTTATCTACTGCTTGTTTTCAGTGTTGTTATTTTCCTTTCAGTTTGCATTCTCGTTCCTAAAACGTTAAGCTTACGGTTTCGGTTGGGATTTAACTTGTTTTGGCAACACAAAAGCTTTCAGATTTCTCTCATTGTTAAGAAAAACAGTTTATAGCGAAGTTGTTTTTTCGTAATGAGTTTCAAAACCAGTGGAAACATTGGATATTTCAATGTTTTCATTGGTTTTGAAAGACATTTGTCTCAGTTTGCTGAGGGTTCAATTTGATTTTAAATGCTCTTTAATGTGGGGAATTCATTTTATATTTTATTTTTTTATAGTTATCAAAAGTCATACTTATTTTCCTCATAGTTATTTTTCTGTCTCTTTATCAAGGTAGACATTTCATTAAACAGTAAGAAATCTTTGATATTTCCATCTTCATCAAAAATGGTATAATTTTTCCGGGAGTTTTTACGAAATCTTAAAATAGTAACAAAGTAAACAAGAAACGCAAATAGATCAGAATTTAAACATAGTACTTCATGGTTGCTTTTTCAGAACTAAATTTAGTTTATGAAAGTAAAATTTGTCGAAGAACTCTACTTTTGAGATTAATAACATCTCTTCAAAGAACCGTTGGGTTAAATCCCTTTGTTCCCTGAGTACCGGGAATACTTTGAGCTTGTTTTGTTGTCTCTTTTGCGAAAAATTCCGGTTTATATTTAGAAAGAAACTGAATCCGTATAAAAGCCAATTGCCCCTGGCCATGGTTGGGTAATTTCTCCAAACCTGCTGCAGAATATATTTTCAGACAAATATTAAAGTCTTCTCTATTTTAATACTTTGTTTTCTTATCGATTCTGGTAGTTCCAGCTTTTGTTCTGTATGTTTATTGTTACATTTATTTTGCCAGTTCTTTTATACTACATTCCATTACCATCACCATACTAACAATTAAATATCTACTCATGTTAATCCTAACAACATTGCTAACGGCATTCCATTTCCAAATTAACAATGTTTCTACCCATTAATGGCAGTGATATAATTACGTGACATTTTCATTCTCAGTAATTTCTTTGTATTTCTTTTTGAATGGCATGACAGATATTGCTCAAAAGTAGGTCTCAACAAAGGCGAAGCTTTCGGTGGTTGCTTACATTTATGGCAGATATTACCGTGATCCTTATAAATTCGTGAATGTTGTTTAACTGTTAACTAAAAATATAAGGTTTCCATTTGTCTAACTAGGATGTATTTAATGTTAAAGTGATATCAGCACTGATGTAAATTATAAGGTTTCTACTTTTGCTCGTAAAGCAGCAGTCTAAATAGCAGATAAACGTTGACTGTATTGAGTTATATTCCCGCCTTAGATAAGTGTTTCAGCTCTCTGGCTTCAGCCATTCTTCTCTTTCCCTTTATTTTCAATCTATCTCCATATATTCCAGTATGCCTGGAAAACATGATACTTACACAACAAGAAGTTAACATTTAAATCACCTGTACAGTTACAATTAAATTCTTACTCTACTGGCAAGACCACAGGGATTTCCGAACGCAATTAACGGGTAACTCGCGCAAGTGAACTACATAGCAATACAGTACAAATGAAAGACAATCAGCCTGGAATTTAATCAGTACGTGCGTGTATTCTTGTTCAGAATTGACTATCTCTCTCTCTCTCTCTCTCTCTCTCTCTCTCTCTCTCTCTCTCCTCTCTCTCTCTCTCTCTCTCTGCTCCTCCTTTCCTGCATGTATTTAGTAAATATGTGATTATGTAATTATTGAAAATTCCGTTATGTGCGGAGAAATTAGGTACCAAACATACAACTGAAAGAACATTCCGGATACTAGAATAGAGAAAGTGTCTTTGGTAAAAAGTATAGTCTCTTTGATTGGGTTATTCTTGCAAAAATATCACATATTAAGATCTTTTCTTCACTAGTATTATGAACCTTCAGAACTACTGTTCTCGTTATATATATGTTGTTCCATTGTTAGAAAAAAGTTTCTTGTCATGAGATAATTGATCTTCACTCACATCTTCACTATTTCATTTCCTTTTTATAACGATGTAGAATCCGTAATCTATATGTGTTTCTGGTTCTTCTAAATGGGGAAAATTCCCAAACATTCTCATCAACAAACTATTAAACGTATTCCATTTTCGGAAGTGATTCTCCCTGCTCGCTATTTTGATGAATTGCCGCTAACGCTACTGGTTGAAATTCAGTCACATTTATCTTTTATTCCATTATGGCCGGGGTATATAACGTGGTCCCAATGGATTGAGTTTAAACATCCACCCGGTAATTGATGAAATTGTGCGTCACATGGTCGTCAACGAATAGAATATATATTTTTTTTTTACTTTGTTTACGCTTACTTTTGACACATTTATATACACATACATACATACATACACATTTATATATATATATATATATATATATATATATATATATATATATATATATATATATATATATATATATATACCATAGCTAGGTAAAGGAACAAAACTGCTAATATCAAATAGAGAAACTTGAAGAAAAACGAGTATCATAGTGTTTAAAAGGCTCGCTTCTCTTCGTGCCATGTCAAATTTCCGTCTTGAGCGGATACGGATTGTTTTACTTTAAAAACAGGGAAAAGGCCAGAGAACTGATTTCCTTTGGGTTCATTCTGATACAGTTACAAGGATATGACTCAGTCCATAATTGTTCATTTGGCCGCACCCTCACTTTTCGTTCATTTTGAACAGTTTCATGTTCATTCGTCTTTAACAATGATGCAGTTTACATATAATTCAGTAGACAATGATTTTCGATGCTATCCCCCACCACCAAAAATGCGTGTTCGCGAGTTGTTTCTGTTTTGATGTAAATATGTCACAATTACAAAGTACAGTATTTTTGGCTTTGGGACTTTCTTTTATGCAGCGCGATAATGATAATGATGATGTTTATATAATAATAACTATTTCCATCCAAAAATAGCACAAATATACGAGGCTTTTCTTCTTCTCTATTTTATCCAAGGATAAACTTTAGGACACCGCAACATTAAGGGGACATCCAAGACAATTCAACAAACCAACTCAAAGATAGTCCTATCAGCTTCGCCATTCACACAAACTTCGTTGATGAAATTTTCCTTTCTCTTGGACATTTGCTATCCTCTGGCGTTCAGTCCTCAAAAAATCCATTTTTTTCCGTCCTTTTCTTTTGGGGGTTTTTGTGTTTTATGATAACTTGGGTAAAGAGCTTCCATTCCTTTCCCCGAATTTTCTTTTATTCTGCTATATGGCCGGATACTTGGTAACAGCAGATACTAACGATTTGCTTTAGCAATCTTTTGATGCTTTTGAAAAATTTATTATTATTATTATTATTATTGTTATTATTATTATTATTATTATTATTATTATTATTATTATTATTATTATTATTATTATTATTATTATTATTATTATTATTTTGAAATGAAAAGTAAAACAAAAAATTAATCAAAACGAAAATTCTGCAAGACATTATTTTTCATGTTAATATTCATGACATCCCTGAACTAGTTTATTCGTTCCAAATATTTTCATTACTTAAACGTAAAGCTGATCTACTCATCACTCGAATGCTGAAGATGGGATCGAAAGTCAAGCAAGAGATTAACGCCCAAATGTAATCTAGTTGTGCCTGTCTGTATATCTGTTCTTTAGAGCCCACCGTAGTTCGATTGCCAGATAGGTTCTAGCAAGGAAATAATGTTCCAGAGGTACCTGAAAACTGCCATTTTTTTTTATTCATAAATTTTCTTGTTGGTGTTTGCCTGCAAAATAAATAGAAGACCTTTGCCTTCCGTAGGTTATAATTTATATGTATTATTAAAATTATTTTTCGTAATTCTTATGCACTTTATTTAATGCGAAGCAATTACTTCTGCTGAGCGATCTTATCAAAACTTATGCCATGTTCCTAGGAACTAAAAAGATTCTCTCTCTCTCTCTCCTCTCTCTCTCTCTCTCTCTCTCTCTCTCTCTCTCTCTCTCTCTCATACGCAACACCCACACAGATATGAGAAGTTGATCATTCTACAGATGATGCTGCTTTAAATTGCTTTCCACTGAATTCATAGCCATTCGGTGCATTTCACGAAACGAAATTCTATGAAGTAAAAGGAATGAAAATATTGAAAACAGAAATGTCTACAATGAGTGCTTTTATTGTTAAAATGGTGTCAGTGCCCAAATTTTCACCGAGTGTATATTACAAAAGAAAAGAACATTCTTTTATTTGAATAAAGTATTTACTCACGTCCTTCATCTTTGTTTTAGCCTAATCCCTAGTAGGGAGCAGTGTCACATTCTTCCTCTTCTTGGATTCAGTTTAATCCCTAGTCGGGGTCACTTTTTTAATGAGCCTTCTCCATCAGATTTTATCTCGAACGGTTCATTTCATAATTATTTGTGGCAGATGCTGTGCAGACGGATGCCACTCCCTAGTTATCCATTTATCTGGGATTGAGACCGGCACTGGGTTAAGCTGCTTTCCTACCCCTACCGCATCCGGGTGTCTAAATTAATGGTTTAGTCACCTACATAACAAAATTCGCAGTGGCGTATGCGAATCCCATTACCTTTGCACCCTGCATTCGGAATTGTCATGTGCACTGCTCTCTCTCTCTCTCTCTCTCTCTCTCTCTCTCTCTCTCTCTCTCTCTCTCTCTCTCTCTTTTAAATTGATATAATCTTCGGGAAAAGTGTAGACCAGAGTATTTAGAAGCGAACAAAAAACAAAAAGTATTTTTCGCCTAAGAACGATCAAGAAGTTTGAATGGCGACGAAAGGCTGGGATGGACATCCAGAATAAAAATTAGATTTTGGGGGAAGAAAACTCGGGGAGAAAGAATTCGTAGTAATTTTGGTAAAACAAAGTGAATTCAGAAGGAAAGAAACTAACCCCAGATTACTTTGAGAAATTCGATTAGCCTTTTCGTTAAAGCATATTAATTTCTATAAAAAGGACGAATCAGGAATAACATGGTGTGTGTGTGTGTGTGTGTGTGTGTGTGTGTGTGTGTGTGCGCGCGCGCGCGCGCGCGCGTGCTTATGTATGGTTGCGTGTTTAACATGATGCATGCTCCACCAGTGGGATTGTTATGCTGCTGAAACTCATGGACACTGTTAGGTTCATAATGGCTTCAGCCTTACAGTTGAACTGTATGTTCAATTGCTGAAAAAAAATTTTATTGAAAAATGACTGCAGTACTTTATTCAGTACCCAGCTCTGTTTTTTATTGTTTTGCCAGCCATGAAACATATTTGTTTATTTGTTTCCAGTGACAAAAATTAAATTTGCCTTCAGCCATTTTCATGATATAACAAAATTAATTGCGATTTTATTGGACGGGACCCCTCTAATACTACATTATAGAATACAGTTGTACGAAATTCCGCCAATGTCAACATTTCTAAACAATGCATCATACTAAAATAGAACATTTATATTTGCTCGTAGCCAACGGGTGTTGCGTTCAATGTGTCTGAAAACGACGATTCCCTGAACCCAAATAGGAAATCCATCGACAGAGTGCGACTCATCAGAACTTCAGTTTTATTTATGTTCGTTCTTCACGTTTTTCCTTTGTTCAGTTTTCCATTCAGGAAAAATTATAATAGTCAGTTATTTTTTCACATCCTTTATCACATCGTGGTTTTAAATGCCAGTTGATTTTTACGTTTTGTGAATTATGTCTATTTATTATGGAACTTAATTCCGTAACGTACATGCATATCAGCACCACAAAATAACCCCCGGCCTTTATTTTTCCGTAAAAGAAAACTATTGAGATGGCTATTTGTCTGCCTGTCCGCACTTCTGTCCGCCCTCAGATCTTAAAAACTACTGAGGCTAGAGGGCTGCAAATTGGTATATTGATCATCCACCTTCATATCACCACATACCGAATTGCAGCCCTCTAGCCACAGTAGTTTTTATTTTATTTAAGGCTAAAGTTAACCATGACCGTGCGTCTGGCACCCCAACAAAGCAGGCCACCACGGCCGGCTGAGAGTTTCATGGGCCGTGGTTGAGAGTTTCATACAGCATTATACGCTGTACAGAAAACCTCGGTGCTTTTTTACTTGTTGGGTTTTGTGAATTATGTCTATTTATTATACGATTTAATTCCGTAACGTACATGCATGTCAGCGCCAGAAAATAACCCTCGGCTTTTTATAATGATATTGCTTCATAGTCTAGACTGACAGGTATCAGACTCCAGTCCCAGACGTTGAGATATATGTTAGGGTGGAATCCTATTTAAAAAATAGAAATGAAAGTTTTGGAGGATGAAACGTTATTGGGTTAGAAATTCATATGCAGAAAGATTTCTGTCAGTTGATAGTGAAATATCTCAAATTTACAGCATATACAAAGAATATTTAAATATATTTTGACATCAGATATTAATCTAAAACTAGATTTCAGTATTTCATCAACTATCTGCCTGTAAGATGACTAAAATGAAATATTCCATAAATCTGGAATCAAATCTTGTGGAGATGCAAAAAGGATGGTCCGGATCATGCTCACGCATTTTTTGCGTAATAAAGTGAAAGAGAAATAGTGAGAATAGGAAGAAAACGAGACAATATGTATGTATGTATGTAGGTATGTATATATATATATATATATATATATATATATATATATATATATATATATATATATATATATATATATATATATATATATATATATATATATATATATATATATATATATATATATATATATATATATATATATACAGCATATATATATATATATATATATATATATATATATATATATATATATATATATATATATATATATACAGCATATAGCCAAAAACAGGAAACCCCAAAATGGAATCCTGCTAGTCTTTGGTCAGGATATTCTTTTGCCATTTCCATTTCTCTCTCTCTCTCTCTCTCTCTCTCTCTCTCTCTCTCTCTCTCTCTCTCTCTCTCTCTCTCTCTCTCTCTCTCTCTCTCTCTCTCTCTGATCTTTTTAAAGTTCATCAAAATGTAGAACATCTGCCCACCTCCACTCCAAAACCTCTTCGATAAAACAATACTGACTTTCAGAACTAAGGAAGAAAGGCATTTTCAGCCTCCTTTTTCCTACATCCAAGTCAGGTCCCACAAGGAAGGTTTCTTGATCCTTCAAAGTTTAAGTAAGGTCTCTATTGAGAATCAAGCAACACCTAAAGGATAAACTGAAAGTTGCCAAAGTGATCCTTGTGAATCAATTAAACGAAACCTGCTTCTCGAAATTAATGACATTGAGCATAAACATTATTTCATTAAAGGAATTATTTTTACCGTATGAAATATACTTTCCATTTTATAGCCTTACGTAGAAATGAAAAATTATATTTCAAGTTTATATATTCACGGTGTACACGTAAATATATTCTTTCCACTCTCATCCTCTTCATCTCATTAATGCAGCGTCTAGGAATGCCGGAATAACAGAAATATGTATTTTAAACATTTGTTGTTTTATTTTTAAGTTGTTCATTGTTAAAAGGTTTTTATATATACGGCATGTCCCAGACTCATTGTATTAATTGCACTTCCATGTGGCGGACTTCATTGTCATTTCAATATATCTGTATAGCTATTGAAGTGTGATGGTTGGGTTAAATCATAATATCTTTGTGACATTATCAGCATTAATCTCCATTAGTCTCCAGAATCAATGTAGGTGAAATATATTGGTATTTTTCAATTGCATTTCATGAATGTTTTTTTTTTTTTTTTTTTTTTTTGCTGGCATCGATATCTTATACAAATCGGTCTTAGTTCCTATAAAGGTATGTCACTAATCTAACTGAAAGTAATTTTTATACTCCTTCAATGTTAGGCTGCAATAAAGCTGCAAACAATTTATACTTGTAAATGAGGTTCAGTAACTTAGCAGCCGATTTCCTGTCTTACTAGGTATCATTGAAAGATACGATACATATGAAAATAAAGTGGGGCTAAAGCTATATTTCTATTGATTACACGTCACGAAAACTAGCTGTACTAAGAAGTTTCAGACTCTCTCTTTCGAACGATTGGTCCAGCTTTTTATGTAATGTGAAGGTGGAGTAACACGAACTCTACTCGGAATAAATATAATTCATGAAATGCAAAAGGATACAACTTCCTGAAGCGTTGTGATGCCTGAAGACGTTGCAACTGCTATTTTTCACGCAGGATATTTTTGCCAAATTATGCCTGGAAAAAATAACTGACAGATGCAATAGTTTCTGTAAAGAAAAAATCAGATGTAAGGTATCATTTTAATAGCTAATATTTGGGTAATATTTTAATATTTGTTGAATTTTTATATATACAGTCTTCAGAGTAAAAAGAAATAGCTTTTTCTCGTTATGTTTCTCCTCAAATTTCATTGGACTTTGGGAAAACTAACGTTAATAATTATTTTTACTTGAAGTGAAAAATAACCCCTACTGCAGAAATAAACTTATTCAATTATTATTTCTCTAAATATTAAAAATCAAAAGACAAATCTCTTCCTGAAAAGAGAATATAAGTTGCATTTGTGAGATGTGAGTGCTGGCAACTCGTTACAAGTCAAGGTACTGAGGTCCAATTGTCAACAAATTAACCAGGGGTGCCAAACTGAATCAGAGTCTATAACATTGACAATAGCTGATTGTGTATTATTATTAACTTGTGCTAAATTTTAAATGCTATATTGCATTATATATATCTTTTAAACGACGCGTTCTCTATTTTAATTGTAATTTATACCCGAGATTTTTTACTAATGTCGTTATCAAAGTTGGTAATATTGTTTCAGAACTCGTTCCCGGGGGTAGCCGGGCGCCATGTTTATGACCATTATTTCTTTAGTTCCCATGAGGTAAACTGGTACCGATTGCGATCTGCATAGTAACCCATGGACTGCCAACACTACGTAATTTTTTTATGTGGAACTCGAACTCGAACCGTCATTTAAGGACAAATCGTACCCAGGCCTACAACGCCGTAGATAAACTAGTGAGGTGGGAATGTCCGGTGATCAGTTAGCCTAGGTAAGACCCACAACATTAATTTTTAAAGTGTCATCTTGATTGGCTGATATGAGGCTTTTGGAATAAATGCCTCAGAATAATCATGAGCGAGTTGAAAGTCTGTGCTGGCCGGAGAAGTGGAACTCTTAAGGTTGTAAATAAGGGCTCATGTCGGTTGCTCATCTGGACCTGGGGTTAGTCTAGGGTCAACCCTCGAAAGCATTTCAGGCTATAGTAATTTGTAGGTATTAAATGACCTCCACTCATCAGAAATGTGCTGGATTTTACCTTTGGCAAATTGGTTAATTCATGTAGAAAGAATAAATAGCCTTTCAGGTGTAGATGTTTGTGGTCGAGGCTGTGGTTTTACTTTAAAAAAGAAGGCGGTAGGTCTAAGCCGGCTGTCCGCGGTGAGCTAGACTGTGGCAGTTGACGTTTTTCTGTAGAACTTTACCTGCTGAACAAGAAGTGAAAGTACTATTTTGTTGCTTGGCTGTAATTAAGCTGTAAAATATCTTAGAACTGTAGCCGGCAGTAAAGGGAACCCGTTAGGAATCTGGGTTTTGGGTTGGGCAAAACACTTTCGAGAATAACTAACGATAGGGTGGAACCATTGGGGATTCAGGGTTTTGGGTGGGGTAAATAACTTGGGAAAACGTTTGGGCACCTTATTGTTATATTTCGTGTTATATACGTCATTTGGAGCATGAAAAACAAGCATTAAAAAAAAGGGCGAATAAATGGACAGTGGGAGCCGTCCTGAAGGCACTTGTCATGCATTACTAGTACTGCTGATTCCAGGCCCTATCATGCATGCTCGGTCTTACAGGCGAGCCAATCACCAGATGCCTCCAACTGAGAGAGTAGTGTTCTAAGCCAGTGTCTGTGGTGAGTTAGACTCTGACAGTTGATGTTTTCCTATGGTATTTTACTTGCTTTACAAGAATCTAAAGTAATATTGTTTTTACATTTTCTGTATCCCGTGGCCAGCAGGCACAGCGAAACATTACCACCTGCCAGAACATATGAGCTTGCCAAGAATATTTCAAAATGCGGATAAGGCGCAAAGCGCCATTCTGCCACCCGTGTACGTTTCTTCGCCCCAACTAAAAGCTTCGAATAGTGTCCAGGCGAGCTAGACTATGGCAGTTGACGTTTTTCTATGTTATTTTAACGTGCTTTACAAGAGTTAAGGTAATATTTTGCCGGTCAGCTGTAGCTAAACTGTAATTTACCATTGAGCTGTATAGGTCAGTGTAGGGGACCAGTTGGTACCATCGTGTAGCTTTCAAAGGTCAGTGACAGTGTAGTTACAGCCGGCCGACAAAATATTACTTTAAATTGTTGTAAAGCAAGTAAAGTAACAGGAAAACGTCAACTGCCATAGCCTAGCTGACCGCAGGCAGCCAGCTTGGAATTACCGTTCATGTTATTACGTTCATCCACAAGGGCTGGTGTTAGACAAGGCACTCATTTTGGTAGATCTAAGCCGGCTGTCCGCGGTGGGCTAGGTTATGGCAGTTGACATTTTTCTATAGAACTTTACTTGCTGAACAAGAATTTAAAGTAATATTTTGTCGCTCGGCTGTAATTAAGCTGTAAATTACCTTGGAACTGTAGCCAACGGTAAGGGGGACCGGTTGGGAATCTGGGTCCTGGGTGGGTAAAAACACTTTCGAGAATAGCTCACGGTGAGGGGGACCCATTGGGAATCCGGGGTTCTGGGTGGGGTAAATAACTTGGGGAAAAGGTTTGGGCAATTTATTGTTGTATTGCCAGTTATATATGTCATTTGGAACACGAAAAACAAGCGTAAAAATAAGGGGGAATAAATGGACAGTGCGAGCCGTTACAAAGGCACTTTTCACATACCACTACTACTGCTGATTCCAGGCCATGTCACGCATGCGCGGTCTTACAGGGGAGCTTTCGGTTCATCCAATGCCTCCAACTGAGAGAGTAGTTGGTGGGTTTTTTGGCGGGTGGCTGTACCCAACCAATCACGTTGCAACGTTACCCCAACATTACGTTTCACCCAGGTGGAGAATTTGGGGGATACATAAACTCAGTTACATGTATTCCTTTTGCTCAACTGTTTTATAACCGTTTCCTATTCGTTGTAGCTTGTGCCTACAACGTTCTTCCAGTACTTTTCCGTTCACAAATATATTGACGTCTCTTCGCAACATGATTTTACCATAAATAACTTACAAAATTACTTTACATTTGTCGGCAGACACCTGAAGCATGTATATGGGGTAGGAGGAGAAGGGTCTTGCAGGACGTTTCGCTACCACTTTCTCTCAGTGACGTTAACAGAAACCTTTTTTTACATATTTTGTAAGCCCTGTGGTTGGCGCGCGCAGCGCAATATTACCGCTTGCCAGAGCATACGAGCCTGCCAGATTATTTTAAAAAATGCGGATAAGGCGCGCAGCGCCGTTCCGCTACCCCAAAACTGAAAGCAGAAATACACTTTTAGCACCCCCAACTTTATCCTTCCTACCCTGTTCCGGTGCAGTTCACCGGCACAGTTCACTCACTCTTCAACCCAGCATGATGACGGACGTAACCCCCGGAACCTCCCGCTCCTCTGAGCCTGTAACCAAGTGCAATTTGCCTCTTACCTGTGTCAATTGCTACCTTAGTTATAAGGACTACATTGTACCGGGGACAACTATTGTATCTGATTGCTGGAGAGCTTATGACTGCCTGAAGGACGAAGGCTATGTGCACTTAACCGTCAATCACTCCATGAACTTTGTGGACCCAGTAACTGGTGCGCATACAAATACTATTGAGAGGAGGTGGAGGGAACTTCGTGAGACGACGCCTAGGTACGGCCGATGGGGGTACAACTTCGTCGGGTACTTGGCAGTAGCCCATTTTAAAATCCACTTTGATGACCCGAAGACGAGGCTCCACGCATTTGTAAAGGCGGCGGCTGAATTGTACCCTCCACCCCTTTAAGGTAAGGTTCCTAAACTATCTTCTTTATTAGTAGGTAGTTAGGTCACCTGTGTTTTGGTGTTATTAGGTTTTAGTGCTTTTCATGTAGGAGCGTTATTATTTTTTGGGTAACTCATTTAACGCCATGTTTCTACATAAGTCCTACGTCACTTTACCAACTTGTACCTTTTGTGCAGTACCTCTCCTTCCCCCCGCCCTGCTGAACATATGGCTCCCTAGTGGTTACGTAACCCAAGATGGCGGATTTGTTTACCGTTTACGTTTCTTCGCCCTGATGGCAAGCAACGGTTAGTGTGTAGTTGAGGTAGCCTGTGGCAGTTGACGTTTTTCAGTGTTGCTTCGCTTGTTTTGCATGAGTTTAGGGTAATATTTTGCCCGTCGGCTGCAGCTAAACTGTAATTTACCTTTGAGCTGTATGCGCCAGTGCAGGGGACCCACGGTACCGGTGTGCAGTCTTCGAGGGTCTATTACGCTTTAGTTACAGCCGACCGACAAGATTTTACTTGAAATTCTTGTTCAGCAGGTCAAGTTCTATAGAAAAACGTCAACTGCCATAGGCTACCTCACCGCGGACAGCGGGCTTAGAATTACCCTCATTTTGAGTGTTGATTGTTAGTTACCGATCAGAGGGGCACAGCAGTAGTCAACATTTTTACCTTATAAGGTAAAGGGAGGGGCCTTCTCTGTAGATTAACTTCGAAGCCAACCTTTAATATAGCATAATGAATGGTTAATGTCTGATTGTTTGTATTGCTATTTTGACTGCCATTCATTATTGTCAGATACTGGATCAACCCTCCCCCCACTATTCCTTATCAATTATGGGCCCCTTGGAAGGACACCAGGCTACAGTATTTGGTTGTAAAATGCCAGCTAGGCATATTGAAATACATTATACTTGAAAGATTAGGTGTTCTTTACACATGTGAATAGTGTCATGAAAAGTGTTTGTAAGAAAGATTCAGAAGAGATTCTGAAAGGGAAAGTGCAACACCTTACACCCTTCCTTGTTGGGCAGGTAGGATGCTAAGTCCCTTGAAATGTTATCGCCACACTTTGCGTAAAGATAAAGGGTTTTATCTGATGGTATGTTGAGATGTTAAGATACAATGTCCGTGTATCACTTTAATTGCTGGTGTATCTTATTGCGTAAGGTTAAATTTTGAGGGAGATTTTGTAGATGCAGTGGTTCATTTGTACTTGATTATCATGCTCACTCATGGAACAACATGTTGAGCACCTGCCTCACTGGTATGAATGTTGAAACAAAGACAGTACATATGTGAGCTACTGTGAATTTCAGATATTTTATTATGGTGGGTGTCTTATGTATATTAAGGGGATTTTAGAACAAGCAAAAAAAAAAAAAAAATGAAGAATTGGTAATAAAATAATGCCTAGAATGCTATGTGGCAGATTAGTCTCGTTTAGGGTTACATCATAATGGGCGGCATTTGTTTTGATTTCTATGTTCTCAGTTTTTTCCCAATGATACTTCTAGCATCATTTTCGTAATGCTTCTGTATTGGCTGCTCACTGTCCCAGTAGAGATTCGCTTTCCTCCTTCACCCAGCTGAATGGTTTTTTGTGATTTTGCTAGAATTCTGCTTACAGCAAGAGCAGTGTATATGGCCCAGACCAGCCTAACCTAATCTGCCAGTGTCATAAATGATGAGATGAACAAGGGTGAATTATAAACTCCAAAAACATATGTAGGCCTATATAGGCTGTGTGATGTAAATGATTGTTGGGTAGCAGCTTTAAATTGTTTTAAGCCAATTTTGAGTAGAAACCAATAATTATGTATATAACCTCCAGTAACAGAAAAACTATTGTAGTTTATAACTAGGCTGAATTCAGTATCTGTTGGTAAAGAATTTTATCTCCGTAATCCAAAGCTTTTGATTTCTATATTCTTTGGCAAGAGGCATTAATATAGAGAATCACAAAATGCATGAAATAAAACAATCATCAGTATTTAAGATTAATATCTTTCATGCAAGATGAAGAGGAACCAACTGCCTATTACTGTGATATTGTTTGTGTACTGTGCTTGTTTTGGATGTTTTGTATTTTTTTGTTTTTTTTTATCCTAACCTGATGTAGAGTGCTGCATATCAGAGTGAATTACAGGCATGCCTTGTAACAATACCTAAACTTAAGATACTGGGTCCTAACTATCAAGGACTAACTTGGAAGGTGGGACTAGGAGATGCAGGTATATATACGTAAGCCCATTTTGCAGCTTTCTCATTTTGCAACCCCTGCCATTGAATTCATGTTTGCAGAATGTGCTTTTTGTGGAGGTTAAGTCATTGTTCAGCAGAAGGCATTACTGTACAGTGGTTCAAAACTTTTGCATCTTTATTACACTTACCATTGACACTGCTCACCTACTATTAGAAAGTTTGGTAGTTAAAAAACATGTAACACTTCTGGAAGTGCATTATGATATGACACACCTTCAAAACAGTAGGTGTTATAGAAGTGGTTACTCCATCATATTCCATGAGGAAAAAATTAACCATCATTCAACCATTGATATTAAATAACATGATAGAAAGAAAAAAAAATATTTTTTTTATATATTAGCCAACCTGGTTTTTTAGGATGGGGAAAAACAAGTTTGATAATATGGGTGCCTTATAATCTAATCGTTGACTCCAAATCCAACATGATTTTTGGGGCTTGGCCCCATCTTGGACTCTCCTCTCCCTGTCCAGACCTAGGTGGCTATGAACTTGAAGGAAAAATATCTGGTTCATTAATGCATATGTGTTGGGGCGTTCATCAGTATCCTGAAAGGTAATGGGCACCCTTAACCCAACGAGACACTAAGGCCTTAGGCATTAGTAGTCTTGAGTCCTGCTGGGGTTCCTTCTTTAGTGCAGACTACCCTTGGGATTTGTCTCCAAAATTTACTTGTCAATCCACCAATTCCATTACTGTTGTTAGACTGAAAGGGTTTGGCCTATGTGATAGGTTAATAGAATATTTCCAGTTGAATGAAGATAGTTTACAAAATTCAGTGTAAGGAGCCCATGTGAATTGCTGTTATAAAAACCTGTGTACCTCCAACTATAGTGTCTTTCTTGCATGCGCAACAGGTCAAAGATAGAAGCTTCACTATTAATTTAGACACATTCTTATACAGTAAAACATTCTATAGATATCACCCATTGGTGCAGAGTTCATTTAGGTGTTGGCCAGATATGGCTGTCCCATATAAATGAGCTAATATTCTACAAAACTATGCTACCCAGTGGCTACTGAGTGAGACTTTGTCATGGTTAAGTCAGGAAGTTTGTGGAAAATTATTCCTGATTATTTGATTACTAAAATGGTATAGGATAGCACATATAGACTGAGTAGCATTTGAAGAACCACTCAGATCTGGGTTTATTATTGGCAGGTTGGCAAAGGTTATTTCTGTAGTTAGTGGCTGAATTATATGCTGAATCAATGACATTATGAGTATCGTCTCCAAGAAGATACAGTATTGATACTTATTACACGTTGCCAAATGAAAATATTAGCTTGTTTGCAGGTCCTGGCAAAATTGGACATAGTTTGAGTTCATTTATTAAAAATAATAGTATTATTAATTTAAGATATATGTTGTATTGTTGTCAGTATTGCTATTCTAAGTGTATGCAACATCATTTTGGGGCCTTAATTTCCCAAAATAGCTTACAATGAGGGTTTTCAGTTTTCTACAAATCAGTCCCTTTGGTGGGGCAGTTCACCTCAAACAGGACACTGTAAGCATTACTTAAGGGTCTTTGCAGTGTACATTTGGCCCCTAGCTTCAACTTTCCACCCTACCCAACAATTTTTATAGTGCAACTGCGAAGTTTTCCTCCTATTACACATTTCAAACCTTTCTGTCAATTTCCCTTTCAGCATTGAATTACCTCATAGATCCCAGCGCTTGGCCTTTGGCCAAAATTCTGTATTCTATTCCATTCTACAAATCACTGTAAGTTTTGATTGACAGTGTATTATTCTTTGTGCTAGAGTAAGTGGAATAAAGCTGTTTACATGCACATTCTCATCTGACGAAAACCATGTTACATTTTGCTAGTACGTACAGAATAGGATTTGTGCTTCCAAATGATATGGCAGTTCATGCTCAAAAGTTGCTGATATATAGTTATACTTATGCATCTTACTTTGTACCTATTATTTTACCCTTGCAATTTTAATTCCCATACAGTAGTTGGAGGGTCATTTCATTAAACTTAACTTGTTGACTTTTTGTAATTAGTGGGGAGATTGCCCCTCTGGGTATGAGGGTTGAGTTAGGCACCCTCATGATCTCGTGACACAGTATCCATATTTAAAGCGTACCTAATATTTATTGATGTCGAGAGTTCTCTACTGAAGTTTGAAAATCAGTGGTGCTTCCTGGGCCACTACCTCGGGATTGCCTAACAGTTCTGTCTCAAATGTTCTTGGAAACACTTAGTATACCTTAGCTAGAGCAGGTTCCTAGACTGACGCTGTTATTGTTTTGCTTGGTTTTTCTCTTTCAAACTAGTATCCAAGTCTGTTGCAACCAATTCCTTTCCGACTGTAAGAACTATTGTAGGGGTTTCATAATAAGATGATTTCACCTCATGTACAATCATGGAAATGCAGTAAATATTTTTTCAGATGAAGCATATCATTTGAATCACTGCTCTGTTTCTTATATATATAGATGGCATGTTCTATTACTGAACTGCATATAATGCTCCCTGGTTCCAAAGGAATTCAGTATTATTGCTTCAGACCGTATATTGTATATTCAGCATATCCATTGCTTGTCAGATAATAAAAATATTACATACACTTGTTACATGTGGCGTTATTAGCTTGTAATTGAATACCAGCTTATTTTTAGATAAGAAAAAATATGGCTTCAACACTTATTTTCCCGTATACTTTGCAGATTTTTCGAGATTGCTCCTTGATACTTGTTCCCATGCACACAAATGGAATTCTCATGTCGAGGTTTTACACAGATGAACTACTGTTGACTGGTGGAATGGAACATTGTTGGGGATGAATCTTGTGTGAGTGACAGTCTCACAGTGGGTAAGTTGAAGTTTTCATGCGTTTTAACGTGTCACATTGTAGCCTAGCAGTCAAAGGCTAGAAATAAGAGCACCAGAGATATTACACATATCAAACAAATAGATCAAGATGGGGTAGTACTTAGAAAGGAGGAAGACTGTGAAGAGATGGAAAGAATATTTCGAACAGCTGTTAAATGAAGAAAATAATAGACTAATAAGAGGGGATGGGCAGGTGAACATTGGTGTGGTGATGAGGTTTTCTAAGCAAGAGGTGCTGGATGCACTGAGGAAGATGAAGAATGGGAAGGCAACCGGACCAGACATGATACCTGTGGAGGCATGGAAGGCATTAGGGGATGAAGGAGTGGATATACTTTATGATCTTATGGTAAAGATCCTTGAGCAGGAAAAGATACCAAATGAGTGGCGTGGGAGTGTACTGATCCCAATCTTCAAAGGGAAAGGAGATGTCCAAGAGTGTGGTAATTATAGGGGTATTAAACTAATGTCCCACACTTTGAAGATAGTGGAAAGGGTGATAGATGCCAGACTAAGAGAAGAAGTAGAAATAGGTAAAGAGCAGATGGGATTTATGAAGGAAAAGGGAACAGCAGATGGTATATTTTGTCTGAGACTACGAATGGAGAAATTTGGGGAAAACAAAGGGAACTATGTATGGTATTCATTGACCTTGAAAAGGCTTATGACCAAGTCCCAAGACAAGAGTGTGGAAGAGCCTGAGGGAGAGGATGGTGCCAGAGAAGTATGTGCGATTGATACAGGAGATGTACCGGAATGTATTTACCAGAGTGAGGAGGGGTGTTGGGGAGACGGAGGGTTTTGAGGCGAGAGTAGGATTACACCAGGGGTCGGCTCCTAGCCCATTTATCTTTAACATAGTGATGGACGTCATCATAGAGGAAGTAAGGGAGGCAGTACCGTGGAACATATTGTGTGTGAATGATATTGTCCTGTGAGCAGAGAGCAGGGAAGATCTGGAAATGAAATTGGAAAGATGGAGGCAAGTACTGGAGGACAGAGGAGTGAGGATAAGTAGATCTAAGACAGAATATGTGTGTACCACCAATGAGGGGGGTAATAGGGAAGGTACTCAGCTTGGGGGAGAACCAATAAAGAGAGTTGATAATTTTAAGTATTTGGGATCCTTTGTTAGTCCTGGAGGAAGTATGGAAGAAGTAAAACATCGGGTTCATGCAGGCTGGAACAACTGGAGAGCGGCTTCCGGAGTTCTTTGTGACAAAAGAGTACCGCTGAGGTTAAAAGGAAAATTTCATAAGACGGTGGTAAGAACAGCAATACTGTATGGCACGAAAACAGCAAGCTTGAGAAAGACAGAGGAGGAGGAGGAGGAGGAGGATGTGGCAGAAATGAGAATGCTTAGGTGGATGGCTGGGGTGACGAGAGAGGATAGGATCCGAAGTTATTACATTAGGGGGTCGACCAAGGTGGTGGAAATATCAAAGAAAGTGCAGGAGGGGAGGCTGAGATGGTATGGACACCTGTTGAGGAGAGATGACCACGATGGTAGACATACTATGGGGATGGAGGTCCAGGGAAGAAGAAGAAGAGGGAGACCAAGAAAGAGATGGAAGGACTGTGTGAGGGGAGACCTGCGTGAGAAGGGAATTGATGAGGCAGAAGCGCATGACAGAAATAGATGGAAACGGCTCATCCAAAACGGCAACCCCATATAAAAATAGGAACAAGCTGGGAAGAAGATTGTAGCCTACTTGGTATGTATGCTGTGATGTACATAGCATTGTCACTTTTTCAGATTCTTTTAATGTGTAAGATGCATTTTTATTTAAATATATTTGCTTGATTCTTCCATATAATACTTAGGTATGTATGCTGTGTTGTACATAGCATTGTCACTATTTCAGATTCTTTTAATGTGTAAGATGCATTCTTAAATATATTTGCTTGATTCTTCCATATAATACTTAGAAGTACAATACTGCTTAGAAGTACAATACATTCTTTTAATCTGTCTTTCATGGTTTTTGAATTTTTAGGTTTAAAAGTATTCCCGGAGATCCATAGTGTGGTTTGAAAATCAGTGATGCCTCCTGGGCCTACTACCGGCTGTCTCACAGTTCTGTTTCAATGTTATTGGGCACAGTCATTCATCGCTTCTCATATGGACACACTTAGTATCTTTCAACCTCTTCGATGTGCTTTCACTCCTTTCTTAGGTAGTTCATTTTTCAATTTGTATGTGCACAGAATGTCTCATTCTTTTGCTACAAAATACTTGTCACCCCTTTCTATCAGGTTTACATGGATTACCTGTATTTTTTGTAGCTGATAGGGCCGTAGTCAGCAGTATGGTTATACTAAAGAATTCATATGGCCGTAAACATTGCTTCCTACTAATCCTCATGGTGTGAGGAGTTTCAGGAAAAATCAATATATTCAGTGCAAGAGAGAACAAACAGACTACTACCAAATACCTTGGCTAGAACAGGTTCCTAAACTGATGCTGTATTGTTGGTTGA
This sequence comes from Macrobrachium rosenbergii, assembly GCA_039081455.1. Classification (NCBI taxonomy): domain Eukaryota; kingdom Metazoa; phylum Arthropoda; class Malacostraca; order Decapoda; family Palaemonidae; genus Macrobrachium; species Macrobrachium rosenbergii. The sequence goes on from JANJGK010001767.1 coordinate 20,379, forward strand.
TTTTGTCTTTTGAGATAATTGGTAACCAAGTTTGTTGTAACCAATTACTTTATGGCTATAAGGACATTTATAGGTGCTTCATAGTAAAAGTTTTGCCTCCTTTTTTATTATCATTGAAGTGCAGTAAGTAAATGCTTCCAGATAAAGCATATAATTTATTCCACAGGATTTGTAAATCATAATGGTATCTGTATGGTCTTATGTAATCTGTAAATGAAATTGTTATAACTTCAAGTAATCCATTTGGTTTTTCAAATCTAATGATTTTACATTTTGTTCTTGAAATAAGATTCCTACTATCTGTAGGGTCAAACATTTCATCATCTATCCTGTGTTGATATTTGTTAGGGTGTTGTTTCTAGGCACTGTTGTGTAGATGAGTTTAGATTAATAATTCTCATTTGCAGAGTATAGTTTGTCAGAAATTTTCCTAGTTGTATGAAATAATTTTACCCATGCCTGTGTGGATTCCTCTCCATTAGTGCTACTGTGTAGGACAGTTAGTATATGAAAGATTAACACATTATGCATACAGTGAAGTATAATTATTAATATTAATTTGTTCTAATAATCATGCTGTGTGCATGAGTGTATTCTCAAGGATAATATATTCATGTTTGAGGACATGATTATATTGTTGGTGATCAGCAAAAGAGGTTCTGGTAGCATCAAGTTGTTGTTTGGCTCTGGTGACAGTATGCATAGTTGACAACACAACCAGCATGAAACCTCTTTCTACCCAGCAGTCTATGAAGCACAAGTGGTTCTGGTAGCATCACGTTTTTGTTTGACTCTGGTGACAGTATGCATAGTTGACAACTCAACCAGCATGAAGCCTCTTTCTACCCAGCAGTGTATGATTTATTTATATTATCCCCACACTCAGATATTTTACTTGGCATCTCAAGAGCTAGAAGCTGTTAGCTGCAATTGATGCTGAAGATCTCTGTGGTCACAAACAGAAGAAGAAAGGAATGTGATGTATAATTTGATTTATGGTTTTAAAATCCTGCTGAATAATTTGTACTTGTGACTCTGTGCCTCCTGTCTTCTTATGGGAAGTGCCTGTCGCTTTTTTTTAAATAATTGAAGGCTCGCCTAGTGAGATAAATGCACTAGTGAGAAATGAGAGATGAAGAAACATTTTTGCCAGTAATTGACCAGCGCTTCTTGCAAAGAATTAGGGCACAGTTACCAGGTCTAATTTGAACAAAAGTTGGAGGATCAAAGCATGAAACTTACTTGTTGACTTTTGCTGTTGATGGTGAGATTGTCCTTCTGGTTGAGGGTTTGACTTTAGCCACCCTGTTGTCCTCTTGACACAATTTCCATATTCAAAATTTACCAAATATTAATTGATGTCACAAGAGTTCTCTATTATGGGTTGAAAAAAATCATGGTGCATCCTGGCCATTACCTCAAGATTGCCTCACAGGTGTCCCAATGTTTTTGGAAACACTCATCAATCACTTCTCATATGGGACACTGATGTTAGTATCCTTTAATCTCCTCTGTGTGTATATTTCTGCACAGTTTATCCATGCGTGATTATATGGTGCCTAGATAATTCATTTTTAAATTTTTACATGCACAAAGTATTCCATAAGCCACTCTCTATATTCTGTATCTAGGTAGTTAGTTTTTCAGTTTTTACAGGCACGCACTATTTCCCATGCTGTTCTATGAAGGTCACCCCTTTCTGTCAGGTTCCCGTGGCTTGCTTTTATTTTCAGTAACTAATAGTGCCTCAGTCAGTGGTCTGGTTAAACTGTCCTAATAATTCTTAAGGCCATAAACATTGTGTCCAACTAATTCACATGCTTTGAGGTTTAATAGGTGATTCAGGAATTATCAACATTCAGTACAAGAGAGGCCGAACAGACGCGTTCCCAATACTTAGGCTTTGAGTAGATTCCTCTACTGAGGCTGTATTGTTTTGCTTTGAGTAGATTCCTCTACTGAGGCTGTATGGTTTCGCTTGGTTTTTCTCTCAAAAAATTATTTATGCTGTATCGGATTCCTTTCAGACTATAAACAATTTTGTGTGGGCTTGATAATCAGATAGTTTCACCTAATTGTGTACTCTCTCTGAAGTTCAGTAAATAATTGTTTCCAGGTGAATCTTTTACTTAGTCTGCAGGAATTTAATGGTATGTGTGTTTCTTTTACTTAGTCTGCAGGAATTTAATGGTATGTGTGTTTTTTTTATGTAAATGGCATAGTTTAAACTATATATCCCATATTGTGATTACCAGTTTTTCAAATCTTAATGATTTTACATTTTGTTGTTTGCCCTTTATACTCGTATATATGAATTTCATCTTGACATTTGATTATGGGTTCTGTGGCAGTATTTGTTGGGCTGCTGTTTCTAAGCAGTGTTGTGTAGACTTGGTATATATATACTAATATTTCTGATTTTAGGAATCCAGGTTGTCAGACTTTTCCATAAAATGAAACTTTTTTTTTACCAATAAAAGGGTTTATTACTCTACTATAGTACTGTTCCAATAATCATGCTGTAGAATTTTCAATAAAATTAAACAGTTTTGCCCATAAAAGTTTGTTACTTAATTGGCCTAGTTAACAGATGGAGACAAACATTATGCAAATTGTTCCAATAATCATGCAGTATTTACATTACATATGTAGTCTCAATTTAGTTTGATAGTATCAGCTTTATATATATGAAACTAATGATTATATATATTACAGACTTGATGCAAGGAATGTCAGTTTAAATGGATGTAGGCTATAATACGAGGCTGAAGAGGGTCAGAAATCACTCCCAAATAGTGAAGGCCACTTCCCCAAACTACAAGAACTTACAGAATGGTTGTACAAGCAAGACAAAAAGAGGATCTGGAGAAGGGCACATTCTATTATTTTATCAGAAAATACAACTCCGCCAGAAATAAGGAGCTGCTGCTATTCTGCCACCACTAGAAAAATGCATATATCACTTCCATGGGTTTGCATGACTACAAGAATCGAGGGAAGGCTACGGAGATGACAAAACCACTTCCTGAAGAGTGCATGTCTGTTGGAGATGACAAAACCACACTTCAGGAAGAGTACATGCACTAAGAGAATGTGAAGAATTGCTACAAATCTGGAGTGGGCCACTCTCCACAAGCAGCTTGTCGTAACCCTGTGCATACTATGCAGTCTTGCAGAATGGTTGAACAAAAAAAAGATTTCACACACTTGTTTTGTGCATTATTCTGAAAGACCCTACAGTATGGTAGAGGGTTTTTGTATTTTGAACCATTGAGCTTTAAAGCTATCCCAACAATGCAGATGGAGGAAAATTTCCTCCATGTGAAAAACAAATATGGAGTTCATGAGGGGATCAAGGGAAAAGGAATTTACAAAGGTAACAGAGAAAGTCTTGCACTATCATGGGTATCATTTTATTGCTCTTAATACTTCAAATTGGGGATAGTTCATGGGTATCATTTTATTGCTCTTAATACTTCAAATTGGGTTAAATTTCATTTTGTTTTTATAACAGTACTGAAAATTGTCGCTTTCATACAGAGTAACTTACAAACCTTGTCTGTATTTTTTTTTCTGCCTTGGGTATTTGGTATTTACTTGAAATATTTGTCTGTGATTCTTTAATTTCGAATATTCTCAGCCTGGAGCTGCCTTGATTGGTCTCATGTTATCCGCAGCTTCCGTGGCAGCCTTGTCTCACTTGGTCTCTTCATATCTGCAGCTAGCTTCCGTGGCAGCCACATCTCGCTTGGTCTCCTCATATCTGCAGCTTCCCTGTAAAGGCGGCCTCAGCTCACTTGCTCTCCTGTTATTTGCAGTTACCATGGCCTCGTGTGGAGTATAGTCTTCTCATATCTGCAGCTTCCATATAAAGAAACTTTCTCGGCTCACTTGCTCTCCTCTTATTTGCAGTTACCATGGCCTCGTGTGGAGTAGTCTTCTCATTTCTGCAGCTTCCATGTAATGGTCTCATCTTGCTTGGTCTCCTGTTAACTGCAGCTTCCATGCAAAGCCTTCTCGTCTCACTTGGTCTCCTGCTATTAGCAACTACCCTGGCCCCTCTTTTTTTTTCTGCAACAACTTCCAGAAAACCTTCTCGTCTTCCGTAATTTTGAGATCTTCAGTTGTGTGTTATTTCTCTGCTTGATGATCACATTTCACTTATCTGCAGCTTCCAAGCAAACTTTTCTCCTTGTCTCATCACTTCTGTGTTTCTGTTAGTTGTTTCTTATTTTTGGTTTACATTTTTATTTTTGGTTTACATTTTTCAGTGATTAGAAGGTATTCATCCTTAGTTCCCTTGGTGTCATTGCCTTCATATGATTCATTCATGCTCAGAGTTCCGTTTTAATGACTAAAGTATCTTTCCGTAGGTTTGAATGTTGAAAGTAACAATCTGAAATATATAAATATATATTAATGTACTCTGTAACATTGAAATGTACACCAAGATTGATGTAATGGACTTTCAAATATAACTTCCTGGCAAAATGTGTTATTTCATTTCAATTCTTCGTAACATTTGACCAATAAGGTTGTCATAGTTAAAACTCATACCAACTTTTTAAAGTGCAGGTACATTCATATCCTGTAAAAGATATGCCTTTAACATGCACAACGTAGAATACTGGAAAGGTTGAAAAACGATGGTAAATTTAGAAAGGCCGAAAAACAACTGATGGTAAATTAAAGTAAGGACATACCGTAGATAAAGGTATAGATAATACTGGAAAAGCTTATACAAATGTATGGCAAAGTAAACACTATATACTGACATGGGAAAAACATTCCATTTAAATAGAACGTTAGTTTTTTCATTCCATTTAAGTAGGTTAGTTTTTTAATGAAGCCCCTTTAAAATTCATTAGTCCTTACAATATTGGTTTATACATTAACTGTAAGCGGATAATGCCGTGAACAGGTACAAATAATATGCACTGGAAAGGTCTTGAAAACAATCATCTATGGTAGAGTCTGTGTTACAGTTGAATAATAATTAAAATTTTCATGTGCAACTTACAAAACATGCACAGAATGTCAGAAAAGTATGGAGTGTGTTATGGCCTGTCCACAACCCGGGCATGTCCGTCAGGTACTTCGAGCTCTTTATATTTTCTCTTGCTTCTGATGCATTTCTACCATACAATCTCATCGTTCTGGCTCCGTACTCGGTCGGTCGGTATACTGGAACGGGTTGTGTGAACAGTGTTTGCCCGTCGGGCAGTGCCCGCTAGCCTGGCAGGCTTTACAACAATAGTTGAGCAGTTTATCAGGTCAAAGTTTGATTGATAGGAACTCTTCCATCATCAAAGCAAAAAGGCTTATGTCAATTACCAAACTAACACTTCAATGGCAGTGCACATAAATACAACACCAACCTGTACTTCACTAGCTCTTACCTTCACTGCCATCATTCACTGCTTTACTGAAGCTCTGTAATTCATCGATGAAAATCAGTACTTCACAAATGCCCACAGCTTTCCACCTTTCATTCAGATTCCTTAAGAAGAGCTTTCAGGTGACTGCCGTAACCAGTAATAATGGTCAAATTTAAATGTTTCTAGCCTGGTCCTTTCTGCTTGCAACAAGATAAGGAAAGAAGTGCATGAACTTAAACGTACCCAGGTATATTTAAACAGGCCTAAATACTGTAAGTGAAAATAATAACGAGCCTCAAACGGATAGGTGAGAACAAAAAAAAAAAAAAAAAAAATGTCCAGAGCCTTCCTAGGACTGCCAATATTCACAAATAAGAGATTTCGTGGGCAGCTAAAGATTGCTTTGACTGCTCCGGCCGGTGACGAAAATTTATATGCAAATGGACACTTCACCTTCAATTCTTCACATGCCTTCCCATAAAAGGGAGTTTTAAAAAGTCGAAACCATACCACGAAAAATACGGTTGGACTTCAAGGTGGAGCGGCAGCAAAGGAAATGGAGAAAATGATAACAGCCAAAGATCATTTGCAGGATACGGCCAAGAAACGCTGCAAAGTACCTGCAGCCAGCCAAAGAGGGATCAATTAAGTAACCTGAGAGGTTACTAATGAAATATGAAACATGTGCTTAGGGGTGTAACCGTAACCGAGTGTGCATTTTTTATATTGCGTCTTACCACTGGCAGATTCTCTAAGCTATTCCTGTATAGCAGCAACACTTACAAAACCCCAATGTTTGATAAGGACGTCATCAATGTTCAAGGTAGCGCCAACTCGGGCAGTCGCCCGGGGCGCCATCAAGGAGGGCGCCCTGTCATGTTTGGGATACTCATCACTGAAATACATTTTACATGCTGTTCTCTATTAGTAGCTTCTTGAAATTACCGGAGCTGGACTGGAATTTTGCCGAGATGAACACACGTAATTTTATTGTATGTCTGGTTGGTGGATCAGCTTTGTTACCCGAAAATAAATTTCTGATCAGAAAGATCACAATACCACAAACACGTTTTGGCAAACCTAACTGACCAAAATTAATATATAACATCCATCAAAAATACAATCTCCTGTTATAAAGCTTCACCCCTCACTTGAAAATACAAGATTACCAGAAATGAAATCCTCGCCACTGTTGAATTCTGCTTCTACCCCAAATTTTTTTTCTATTAAGTGGAAAAACTGGCTTAAGCACTAATACAAAAGATAAAGCACCGTATAATTGTATTTACCTGAGAACACAGTTTATTAACCTGTCAAAACTGCTCTTTTTAGGGCACGGTTTTTGATGAAGACTTTAAACCCATAAGATGCATCACAATCCAGAATACCATAAAGCTGCTCAGACTCCATACACGGGTTTAGATTATGACCGAATAAACTGAAGCTCAAGTCTGCCGGGGGGTACAATCGCTCGAGGAAATGTGTGAATTACATGGCCAAACCATTGCCGAACTTGTGTAAGGAGATCTAAGCAAAAAGACCCTCCGTACCACATACGATAGAGAGAAAGGGGTGTAACTAAGGCACTCAGAGAAATTAACCCATAAGGACACCGCTTTGCAGTGTAGTGAACATCCTGCGCTAGTGATGTTGACATACTTGACTTGTGATGTAACCGGGAGAATAACTTGTTTCATTACACCCAACATCCTGTGATCCACAAAGTTAAAATGTGTGACCGCAATATTTAAAAATCATGCAATAACTGCACAGCTGTCAATGCTTTCTAGTATCAGCTCTTCTAATAATGGCTGCAATATCGAGCTGTAAGAAGTTTCTGCTAGAGACCAAAGGTAAATGTATAAAAAATATATAAATGGTGTATGGCTGTTAACTGAGCTAACGAACGCATGCTCTCCAGCAATTGATCACTACACTAAGCATACGACTAGCAATAAAAAAAAAATTAAACATTACTTACATCTGTACGTATATCAGCTAAATTAGAGGAGATTATTCTTTATCTGCTTACACTATCTTCGGTATTGGCAACGAATTTACTGACGTCTGAGCGGAAGGATAACAAGGTGGGAGTGCGTTCTGACACCTGACGATATTGTTTCCTGAAAAAGAAAACTGCACGAGTCAGGTCCTATTACTTGAAATATCTCGACAAGCCTAACTAATCACACCGGACATAAATACTGCTAACAAACATGATACATTACTCTAGAAATTATAGACGGAAATCATATCTTCACCAAATAAAATTTTCTAAAAATCCATTGCAATAAGATGTCATCTATCAAGTAAAAAAATCATCTGCAACTCTAGCACCGGAACAAAAACTCATGATATTTAGAACTAATGATTTGTGAACATTGTGAGGTCGCAACTTAAGTGGTGGTTATACAATACATCCTTCGGAGTACCTTGTCAAGCCAAAGCCAGACTCAGCTAGAACCTCTTCAAATCATCCTCTTCGAATCATCAGTCATGGTCATATCATACTTCCGTGGTACTGAACCAAATTAATTTTTCAATGAATTAAACAACAAAATTTGATAATTTTTTTTCTCCAGTGACAACAAATGGGTCATGAATCACCGTTTTACAGATAATTTTGTTTCCCCAAACAAAATACAAGTTTTCATATCCATACCTTTATAGGAGTATGGTTAGGCAAATCCACAACCTGATAATCATTAGTAAAGGTGACAAAATATTAAGCAACCTGGACACCAGGTTCCATTTTGCAGTCAAGAAATGAGAAGAAAAAAATGACCAGCAGACGGACTAACTTTTGAGTGAATTGGCGCAGCAACAAGAGTCCAAAGAGTTGCTAAAATCTCTGAATCGAGTAAAATATTTGGAGACTTTTAGATGATGTTAATATACAAATATCCTACTCTTTTCGAACAAAACCATCAAATTTTGCAACTCTATCTTTCGCAATTACGATTTACGCATTGCACTACTTTGTAATTTTCATGTACTCTTTGAGCATTCAGCAGCTGGGATTTCTGAATAGTAAGCATATGGCTTTAGTTATTATAAAATATAGAAATTGCAGGAGGATACATAATCTGACCATTCCTGAGTAAAATCTTGCAGAGGCCAACTTATTCAAAATGAGAAAGCCTTTATATGTGGATCAAAACCAATAAAACCAACAAAACTACTGCAAAATATAGCGCCTATTATTTTGTTACAAATAACTGCAAACCATTAACCAATCCTAAGTAAGAGCCCCAACCCGCCCCCCTACCAAAAAACAAACTGAATTGGCAGTGCTCTTCTCTTTTCCACCATGTCAAACACAGGAGAATGAAGATTCTCTCCAACTTCGAGGATGACCATTTCACATTTTTAAAACAAAAAAAAAAAAAAAAGAAAATTACAGTAAGTGTGGCAATTACCATCTCAATTAGAATGCGGATGCCGCTGTAAAGCGAGAAAAATGAACATTAATTACCCAAGCTTAGTATATACAGCATTTATAAAGTACGGTAGCTTAACCAAACCACAGTTCCACTTCTGGTCTCAGTGCTTGGCCAAAGGATTTGATTAAACGAGTGGTGAAATTTAAGCATTAAATTCTGTTATGTTGGACATCTTGCTCGATTACTTACTTTTACTTACATTAGGCTTCATATATAGTCTTATTCCGCTTATCCATTTACCATATACGTTGTCTCAGATATAAGAACCACCATACTGCACACCCTCCATATTGACCGTCAAATCCAACCATTATAGCACTTAGAAAATACCGATTAATTTTTTTTAATATTTTCATTACTCCTATCTTGTGACTTCATATTTGAAGACTGGTTTTGGAGTTCTAAGTTCATCTTGGGTTCATAACTTGAAAATATCTGTAGCCAAGTCTTGCGTTGGCTCCATTTGTTAATCATGTGCACACAAAATCTTTTTAATACATTTGGACCTATGTCTTGAGAACTGGATTATTCATAACTCCATTTAGACATTATGGATGTAAGAATTGTAGCAGTTAATAAGTCTCTTGATGGAATAAGATTACTTTCACAAAAAGCACTGAGAAACAAATTATAGTCCAGTAACACATCAAAGAATTTATCTATAATTTGATATATACCATTAATATGAAGCTGAATGTCACCATGGTTTTAAATTATTTTTCCCCACCAAACAAACCAAACAAATTCAAGACATTCTAATTTAGTTTTACTTGCTTACAGGTCATCCACATCTGCCTTTCACTACAAGAGCCTGAACTTCGCCTAATGTCTCTCTAATGAATTCGACAGTTCAGATATATACAAATATGACTGGACCTAACAATTCTTTGGGGTGGCACCCGTCTATAGGCTTCATTAAGATTAAAATGAAGTTTCAAGTTAGTGCACAATACTCCTGATATGATGATAGTCTCTCAAACACTTGAAGGGCTTCATCAGCAACCAGAAAGGCTTGTAAATCATTTAGTAGTAGTTCATGCGCAACGGTATCAAACCCGCACTTGGATTAAGTTAAATCACGATACCACATGTAACCTTCTTTCATTAATCCCGATAGATTATTTACAACCTAGCATACAGCAGATAGAGCAGTCTGTGTCATATAATAGTTTTTATGCTGTTTATCTACTAAGGCATTTGCCCTTTCCAGAAGAATAACTGTTCAAGAGTCACATTCTAGCATTTCGGGCATCATATGTTCGAAACATGTCTTTTGAACATGTTTACGGGCTGCTGAAGAGCAAGAGCCCGTGCCAGAACACGGCTGGCTCAATCTAAGTAGTTGAACATACGTTTTGATATTCAATTGCACACTTCAAGCTTGCCTAAATATTAGCCCCTTTCTCAGATAAAGGAAACCTGCACTCAAAATTACTGGCATCTACAACTTTCGATAATATATCAATAAAGCGTGTGTAATTTTCACCTCATACACTCTTATACCGTATTGGCATCGGATCAATTATTTACACTTAAATCTCGACAGCCTTACTCTTGTAACAGGTTCTGTACTAATAGCTGACTTCAACATTCTAAAGCATTCACGAAAACTATCACAGTTCTTGTTCTTTCAAACCATTAGGTACCTTTATCTTTTTATATTTACACATACCACTACAAAGATAGTTTGTTCAGACCCAATAACAAGACAGCATTCAGTTTTCTTCTTAAGTAATTGCAATGGCCCTTAACTATCTATTTTCCTCCCATACAGTTCGTTTTTATTCTTCATCTATCGCCCTCTAAGTTTCTTTCCCTGTTTAGAATTCTTTCCATTGAACAAAGGTGAATTGGCCAAGCTACGCAGTTTCTCGTCAACAACCATCATACTCATTTATTCACCCGATAATGAACATACGATATTTAATAGTTCCCTCGTAATAAACTTTTATTACCTTGACCACAAGGGACACTTCAGTTTTTTTCAAACTCACTTTATTAAAGCTTGGAGAAATCCTACCTGTTCCTAAAACCTTATCGCTTTCATTTTAATACAGTATTCTCAATGCTATAAGCTCATGAACTAGCAAGTTAGTCAACCTCTCCTCAGCACTAATATCAGATTCAATGTCCCGTAGAAATTATTGCCCTGTGATGAACATTATTAACCAATCTACGTTTAGTAGTTCCAATAACTAACAAAAGACTACTGCTGTTAACCAATTTATGTAATCCCTATAACTTACGAAAGACTGCTGCAATGCCTACTGTATTCCTGGGTCATTCACCCATAGGCAAAAGTCCCCACAAATAAAGACTTTCATTGCAACCATATCCATCACTTTCAAGTAATGTAACAAATTCATCCATGAAAACATTACCCTGACCATGAAGGCGCATAAACAATAAGAGAGGTTCTCTGATCAAAGTATCTGAAGCTTGCCTCAATAATTTACATTAAAAAATAGTTACCAAAGTTCTAGTTTCATGAGCGGAATAGCTGTTGAGAACAAGTTATTCCGGCTTATCACCTCATCCTGCCCTCTGGGAATTTAAAAGCAAGAGTGGTTATTGCAGATTTCTCAACCATTAATTTCCTAAGCTTTGCTTCAGCAAATCCTATTATATCCGGAGACTTCTCATCTGTCAAATACAATTCACAGCGTTGAACTGAATGATTAAGTGGAATTAGGCCAAAAGGAGCAGACTAAAAAGTAAAAGTATAATTATTTGCAGCTGGTGGCAGGGAAGCCACAAGAAACCTTTAATTCTGAATGAAAATATCCTGACAGTGTCGCTGTCCCCTCTGCACCTTATTAGCTTTTCAAATTGGATTCAAGGCTGTGTGATATGTATACTTTAATTCCAACAACTGGTTTTGGTTTTTGCCATCTTTACACAAAAAATGTATAAAATTAAGCATCAGACAGTACCACTCTGAAAAGGTATCAGATGTTCATCCAACGATGTTGGATGGTTTTGGGAATGTTACCAGTTTGTGGGAAATGATAAATCTGATTGATGTACCATTGATGCGACGTTAGTTTGCCTTGCCTTGCTTAACCTTACTGCTATACCTTAGTTGGGCTTATTCAGTGATATTGGTTCTGTCTTACATACAGGGTTTTATAGCTAACTTTTATAAGATTATTCAGTAAATTTTTGAGGTTAACAGCATTTGCTACATCAAGTAGGAAGACCACAACTCATCGGTGATCAAAACTATTTTATTTATGACATTTTGTGCCTCTTTCCATTTTCCAATCAGTGACCTGACATCATCCATCAATGACTATCGCAACAAAGCGCATCTAATACTTTTCCAAGCATTACAAAAGCCAAAACACTTTACCTAACGTACTGCTAATGTAAAAAACAAGCAATGGCTACACGGGGTAATTTGTCACTTTCAACACACAGCACATTTTTGTAGGTTTAACTCATTGTTCGTTAACTGTACCATCAGTGTTGGCATAAACTACTTAATCTGTTTCTTCCCATAGCCTTGACATTCCCAGTGCAGGAGGAACCTTAATAAAATAGGTTTTGAGATAGGTGGCACCTTGTAAGAAGTATCACTTCACTGCGTGCATTGCTCAACACACTTGCGTACATGGTGCTAACATTTCTTTGGGGCCAGCTACACTCTGCAAACCATTTTAAGTTTCTCCATGCCTGTTCGTCTCTCCCCACGTAACTATCAAATTTCAGCTTCACTGAGCTATAATTTTCAAATATTTCAGCAAAAAAAAAAAAAAAATCTTCTGTTAGCCCTGTGGGAGTCTGAAAATATGACTTTCATCACACTACGGTACTGCAGCCGTGTGGTGATAATCATTAAACTGCTACAAAAATATGGTAGGAAAACACAAGTGACGAACTACAACATTACTATCTATTCCAGGGACCGCGAATCATCATTTTTCTCAAATATCTTTCAAACTAATTATTTGATCGAAATGGTACTTTGACAGTGTACAAGACACCTCCCGCTAATTTTTGTTAATATAGTGCATTGACAAATGGTGTTACTTAAGGCATTGACTTTTGACTTTTAAAGGCAAAGTCGCATGAGTCAGCAGAACTATCTACACAATCGAACGTCCGCTATCCCCATCACTCTCTCTCTCTCTCTCTCTCTTCATCGCTGTTTTTCTCATCCCCCCCCCGCCCCAAATACCTCGCTGTAATTTACAATATGCAATAAAATACCGTTTTTCATGATATTTTTCAATACCAGCAGATAATGGGAGAGTTCATAATGAAAAGGATAGCAAGGTTTGACTTAATGACCACAATAATGATTAATTTTTCCCAACGTTTTCTGTTAACAGTATCCTTGGCGCGTCAGGCAGTACCGTAATGATAACGGGTTGTTTGTCGGCTGCAGCACTTGCAGTATAAATACTCACTGCGCAATTGATGGAGACGGATTATTTATCGCTGTCACGGCCGCCATGCTACTTTGTCCGCGTCGTTGCAGAAACGCATTTGCGATACGACTCCTAGCCATATACAAAATGGAGAAAACGGACAATAAATTAAGGATTAATCCCAATAGGTAAGCGAATCTTAACACTCACGCAAAAAACACACGCATATTGGCCAATCACTGTATCTCTGTTATATCTAATACTTTCTCTATCTCACCCTTGGAGTATACATATATATATATATATATATATATATATATATATATATATATATATATATATATATATATATATTATATATATATACATATATCTATACATATATCTATACATATCTATACATTATATATATATATATATATATATATATATATATATATATATATATATATATACATATATATATACATACATATATACATATACATATACATATACATATACATATACATATACATATACATATACATATGTACATATATACATATATATACATGCGTGTCTCACCATTATCCAATCAGTAATTGCTACACGTTTTAGTAATGAAGTCATCTAAAGAAAATATATATTTATAAAACACAAAATTGTAACATTCGTTCAGTTTTTACGATTGCGTAACATTTTTTTCTACGGCATGCTTCTGTACGTATTCTGCCCACACAGGCCTTATAATTGCGTTGCAGATGTCATGGGTAAGCAGTGCGTTCACTTATACAGCGAAACCTGGGTCCTGGGACCACCCCCGCCTCAACACCACCCGGCACACCGACACTCAACGCCACACCAAGTGTCCTTGACAATTTTGCCATTGGTGCCATTCGCCTCTATGTACAAGGTGAATTTGCTTAGAAACATTTAACCATTAGTACGCTCACAGAAGACGTGCGGAAAAACATCATCCTCCCTACTGAAACCTCAGGAACAGCGGTGTGGCGATTACTAAACAACGTGGGGTTCCGCTATAAGACCACACGAGTTCGGGTCTTTTCGGCTGTAAGTCACTTAGGCCGTAAGCACGTTTACGTGCAAAATGGGAGCCGTGTTTAGTACCAGCCCCTTGGGGTTGTACGTAAAACACAAAATAATGACGGTAAATACTATAAACATAACGGTAAATACCATAAAAATAACGGTAAATAACAAACATAACGTCTTACGTTGTTTTGGACGTTACGGCCTAAATGACTTACGGCCGAAACAACCAGGACCGGACCACACAGCAGGAAATGTATGTAAGAAAGGAGTCCCTTGATACTGTGCTGGCGCGTTGGCACTCTCCGAGCACTCAAGAAATATCAGGAGGAGGGAGCACAGGTGGTATATGTTGATGAAACGTGGTTTACCACGAGGATGCATCCCAGCAGGGGGTGGGAGTGGGTGGATGCCTCACAGTTCTTAATTGGATGGGCCGATATCGTATTCGGCTAGCACTCTCCTAGGTCTGCGTTCCATTCTCGGGCCTGCCAATGAATTAAAGAAATTTATTTCTGGTGATAGAAATTAATTTTTCGGTATAATGTGGTCCGGATTCCACAATAAGCTGTCCCGTAAAATAAGTCTAATCCTTCGAGCCAGCCCTAGGATAGCTGTTAATCAGCTCAGTGTCTGGTTAAACTAAGGTAGCCTATAGCCTGCGACCAGTGCCAACCACAGTGGCCAGGTCCCGCATGGAGAAGGGGAGCGCTTTGTGGTTGTTGCTGCGGGCAAGTTGACGGTTTCGCCGTGGATGCATTTTTGTGCTTCCCAGCAAAAAAACAAAACTGGAAGAAGGGATGAGGAGGGGACAGGAGAGCGAGGGAGGGAGGGATGTAGGGAGGGACGGGAAGGCGATTAAAGATGTTCTTATGCATAGGTTGGCTATGCTTAGCAACGCCATATAAGTCAAGAGTAAACGCCTTAACTAACACCATTTGATAATGCACTATATTACCAAAAATTAGCGGGAGTTGTCTTGTACACTGTATCGAAGTACCATCTCGATCTAATAATTAGTTTGAATGATATTTGAGAAAAACGGTAGCAGCGCTGCAAAATCCTGAGCAACGCAAAACGATTATAAAAACGGCATCGTAACTTTTTCATCACGTATGATGAAGTGCTCTACCCTGAACCAGGGGAAGGAATGGTGGCTCTTGACCCTCCCGTAATCCCATTTAAGCCAAGTGACTTTGCCACCGGGAAATTAAGCTTTCCAATTTCCCCCGTTGCTATAAACTCAGTGGAAGGTTGTTTCCTTCAAGCACACCTTAAACTTCGGAAATGGATGGGAAGTTAAGCTTTTCTACGCATTTTCTTCACACGCGGCCACCTCGCCCATGGATCAAATTGTTCAAAATACACAGACAAAAACTGACTAACCACGAGGAAAGATCTTGTATCAACATATCATAACCTATGCAGTAGCCCTCTATTTTCAGAGATCAACCTACCATAAATTGGCATTTATTCAAGATGTACAGGATTAGAATGTCACTTATGTATAAAATCAAAACTGAGCAATAACCTCAACGTCCTCGTTTTAAGAAAAAAAAAAATGCCAATGCAAATATGATTCGGCATTTGTTTGTTTGCTTCAAGTTTCATATGTCGTTGTCTCGGTGGAGCAGGCGCAAAAATAACAAAAGATTCACAAGGGATAGATAGGTACTACGTGAACTAGCCCAGGACTGGTTAAAACTAGAACTTCCTGGATCTTTTTGCATCGTCTTTCAAAAACACTGACATCCCGTAGTGCAACAATCCTGCATAGATCGTAGCAAATAAATTAGCCCCTCCCCCTTTGAATATTGATACTACAATGTAAACGTTACAGACGGCAATTAGTCTTGGTTGAATTATTAAGAGTAAAATTGAATTATGAACATTACATAAACTGCATTATTTCTACAGCATTTTAAAGGTATTAATGTCAGATCCATTCGGCAGCATTCTGTAAGATACCAAGCCACCTTTTAAAGTACCCTATCAAATACAAAGCTTCTTTACATATTTTCTACTGTAGTTCTATTGCCCATGCCCAGTCATAATTCATAATCGAACTTTCGATAAATTTCGTATTAAACTGCAACTTGATATCAGTGTAAAAGAATAAACACTTTCACCGTGTTATCTTTGATGGTAGAACTATATAGTAGCTCCGCGGCGGCGACTGCCTTCTAACAACTTTTTCTACAGTTTTTTGGTTGCTGATTATGAATTTACCTTTAATTTTTGGGGCTCGAGTGTAATTAACCTGTAATTAACCCCTAAAGTCCACCCAACAAGGGGTTTCCATACGCGATCTTCACAAGACAGAGAGCACGGCAACGTCTGTTTCGAACGGTTCATATCCCGTCCGGCAAGTGCAATAACTTGTTAACGTATGGGTACCCCCCCTCCCCGGGCCAGTACTAAACACGGCGAAGGGACATTCCATTTGGCCGACAACAAACAGATGCACCGCCAGTATCAGAACCCCTAAAAGTGTAGAAAAAACCAGTTGAAAAGGTAAAAACAGGCGCGGAGCTAATATACGAGTATAGAATTACCTCTTTGATTGCGGGTGTAACCTAATTCCGGAGAGACAAGGGTAGATCGTTCTACTCGGGATGTTCACACAATTGGCAGTTTTCTTATATACAAAACATACCACCTAAACCTTGATAACAGAGGCTAGATCTGCAGGATATTTAAACCCAACACAATTTTCTTAACCTAATAATCAATAAGGATTACCGAAGTTAATTAAGTTTAGTATTTTAAAATTTAGGATAATCCTGTGGCTACTGCCAAAGGAAAAACCAACGAAATTTCAGTTAAAATAAAAAATATTTTGAATATACAGCAATCATTTCTTATCCTACCAAAAATGTATTGATAATTGCTGATTAATCTTCAATATACCTCGATTTAAAAAAAAAAGGCATTTCTGAATGCAAATAACGCAAGTAGGGTACACACGTGTATAATACAGTAATTTATGCAAAGTTTCATGCCGGCGATAACATGCTCATAACAAAATCAAAGAAAGCTCACAACAAAACCAAACTTCTACCTATTTGATTAATGGTAAACCGGCTAACAGAACCAACCCAGATCATTGCAAGGCCTCACATCCTCCACGTAAAATTTTAATAAGGGCAGATGTGCCTGCCATTTCTTCATACCACAATAAATGCACATTGAAAACATGAAAATCACCTTTTCCTGCCACCCGCAATATTAAGACAAATCTTTATATAAAAAGTTTTACTAACCTTCTGCATGTTTTCGCTAGTGGAATCAGTTCCTGTGACCGCCGGTTTACTCTAGGAGAGACAGATCTCAGCCGGGAGCAAGGCAGGGGAAGAGGTTTTCCAGTCAGGAAAGCCAACGTTGATATCGTAGGGAATAAACGTATTTCTAACAGCAATTATGTTTACAGCTGGGAAAAGTAATTTAAAATATAATGCCCTTCACTACTGACAACTTCAAAATTGTGCGTCAAGCATACTAGAAAATTCATTAATCTTCAAAATGCTTTGTCTCTTTCATTCTGATGGTAGCCCTGGTTTACTTTTACAGACAGAAGCCCCGCCCTTTATGTACTGACAAAATTTATTACTAAGAAACGAGCAGTAAATTTCGTATCTATATAAAAGAAAAATCTATGGAGCTTATAAGTGACTGCTAGTCACTTACAAATGATATGGACATTGCCTTTAAATAAAAAGTAAGTATATATATTTCTTTTAAGTTTAAACTTTTAATCAATGAATCTTTTTAATTAGATTCAGTGATGAGATATAGCACTCTTGTATAAACTGTTAATGCATATATTATAATTTCCTCCAGACAAGCTGACAGGAAGTCACAACACATGCTTGTTTAAGCCTTATTCACTGCAAATCTTCAATAAACAACACAGATTTGAAAACGGCGGGTATTTTAACAGGAAGTTCTGCCAATAGTTGCGCTTTCGAAGGGAGCAGAATTCGAGCGAGAGTAACATTTCCAACTAAATTATCTTAATATTAAATATGTAAAGTGTATTGTAAATAAAACTATTTTGCCTCTGGCTCAGTGATGTATTAAGATTGGTTATCTTCAAACATTTCATTTTACTACTTTAGTGGTCATTCTGCTTTCTTGAACAAGTATTGCTAGAATTTATTTACTACAATTCATAGTAAATATTTTTTGCGTGCGTCGAAATCCCCTTTTCAGGCGGCATGGCTGATGAATTCCGAAATAACTGAATTATTTTGTATCTGACTGCTAAAAATTAATATTTAGTGCCATTTTAACAAAAAGACAATAAATGTAATTTTCATTTACCGCCGTCTAAACAAACAATGCAGCTTTTCTTCTGATGACGTTATACTTTCAGCTAAACTCAGTTTAATAAAACATACTGAGGTATTGTCCACTGATATAACGAAAAAAACATGAACAAAAATCTGTCTCGCACAGGTCACGTACTGTTCATTTGCAGAAGGCAGCGCCTTACACCTGACAATAATATCAAAGTGCTCCTCGTGAACTGAAGCATAGTGAAGTATCTTATAAATATTTACGGGAATGGCATAAATACTGACATTGTAAGCACAGTGTAAGTCAAAGAGTCTCGAATAAAGAAAATGTCGACCACTTTACGAACATTTACTAAGCAACACTACGTAAGCATTGTGCTTGTGATAAAAATCTATGCTATCGTAATGCGAATAAAGAAAACGTCCAGTACTTTGTGAATATTTACAAAGCAGTAATAGAAAATGTACAAGCAAGCAAAATCCAAGCTATGTTCAGTACTTCTGTGCACAGTTGATGAAATCGTGCTGAAGAGGGCCTACTCAAATCAGAATGAAGTTTCATAAGTAAATCTATCTCTACCAATATTCAAGCAAGCTACTGGAATGCAATAAATCAATATTCCTAGGATTAAGTGTTCCATGACCTCACTTTTATAGTGAGTAATCTTACACTACTGTGTATGTGATAAACTAACAAACTCAAGTAAGTTAAGTTGATTTACAAATGACAAGGTTTGAACTGATACTTCTGATACTCTATATTCTTACCTTACATGCTTTAATACATGTATGTAGAGTTAAGCTGGTATTTAGGTAATATATATATATATATATATATATATATATATATATATATATATATATATATATATATATATACTCGTATATCTCTTC
This sequence comes from Macrobrachium rosenbergii, assembly GCA_039081455.1. Lineage (NCBI taxonomy): Eukaryota > Metazoa > Arthropoda > Malacostraca > Decapoda > Palaemonidae > Macrobrachium > Macrobrachium rosenbergii. Next base: position 39,797 of record JANJGK010001767.1, read on the forward strand.
AGCAACAAATATCATTTACTATCGAATTCACTGTCTGGGTAAACTATTCATTCAGAAAACACATAATGATCGACCTCATCACATAAGTTTAAAAACTTTCCGTAATTCAAGAGGAACAATTAATTCTGAGAATTTCTGACATGATTTGCAGGCAAATATCTTATTTTCAGATTTTTAATAAGAACTACTTCCTGGAATGAACTCACACGGTAGCCTGCCTTTCTTTCATAAAAGGGATAAAGCAGATGCTAACCTTTAATATAATTGTCTTCTTATAGAATATTATCTCTGCGACGTTTTCAGAACGAAGGCAATTTAATCGTAGGAAACTTCCGCTCAAAAAGTCCATACGTACGGAGCGAAAGCAATGCGGATTATTACGATCTAAGATTCACCATGTTCAGTTGACTGAAGCAAGGTCCAAAGACTGAAGTGTTTCTTGGTGGATATTGAAAGAAAACGAATGCTTTCAATTGCTTTTTGTAGAAAGCGTAAATGAAACTAAGTATGTAGGTATCGATGGTGTCTACATTTCTTCGTCCATCTGTTATATTTTATTATTATGTTTCATCTGCTTCCCTTGTACCAGAGCAAGGGTTATGACGTTGTTCTAATCTTGTTTGTATATAAGAAAGAAAACGTAAATAACATACCGAACATGGATAACTATGTTAACATAGATTTTGTGGATAACTATGCGAATTCCCTTAACCGTGGGTTGCCTAGTATTAGCCTACTCAACAGACGTTGAGATTCCGCTCCTCCAATCACGTACCAATCACGTATATCTTTTCAAGTTAACTTTTCCTTTTATAGCTAGTTTATTTTTTATTTTTTCCCATTTTCTGTTTTAAAACCACATAACAAACTTGTTAGTACATTTTTTTTCTTATCTCGAAAACTGTCTGATATTTCCTCATGTTATGGAAAGTTTTCAAGGGTCTTCGATGGAATTTTTTTTCTTACAATCTTTTCGATTCTTGGGGTACGGCTAGAACAGGGAATCGAGTTGCCATCCCCAGTAGCCTCCTCTCATAAAAACAAGCATAAAATATGAAAGTGAAAAGTGCTTTCACATTAAATTTTCCTCACCATACAAGTAGGTTAAAAAGACCAGGACTGTCTGTGGAAATAATATAAAATTAAGAAAAACAAATAACTTTCAGCCACATGAACATAAAAAAAGTGGATGTTGACCTCTCCTCCAAACCCTAGAAGGAAAAGAATTAGGCTTTCATTGAAAATGGAAGGGGATACGAGCACAGAGAAGGACTGAGTCGAGAAGAGCAATAATACTGGAACGTCCTTGAAACTCCTAGAGATAGTTACTTATTTTCGTCAACAAATAAAGGCTATCATTTTCTTTTTCATTTGATTTAATGCATTATAATAAAAACACATTTTTACTTAATAAATGTTACGTTCAATAATGTTTCCAATAATTTCTTTTAACATAAAACAGGGTCGAAATCATTATAGAAAAAAAGAGCCACACAAAGAAAAGCAGGTTGAAAAATACATATAAATAACTGTTTCTCGAAAATAACCGACTCCGTTTTCACCTGAGCGCACGCAGGTAATTTCCTTGAGCTCGCAATGGGAAAGAAATAAGGAAGCCAACATAACAAAAACAGAATCCGTGCTGTAATTGAAAACAGACTCGAAAACAGAAAACACGTTTTCGCCGTCCTGAACACATTGTGTCCTTTCGTTAGGAGTCGCTTTAACTCTCGAAGAAATTTCGCAACTCCTACACAAAACTGATTCTTTTAATCAGAAAGTTTGAGTACTTCAAGGGTCGTCCTACAACAGTGCCTCCTTTTTCTTCACAGTCAATTTACAGAAGAAGAACGAGAGTCAATATCATATTGAGCTTTCCACACAAATTTTCTTGCATGAAAAATTGGTAAATATTTAAGATGAAGAATAAGAGGATAATAATGAATTAGTTAACTGTTAAGGAGACAGTGCTGAATGAGTTCGGTTGATACTGAATAAGGAATTTTTAAAGAAAATGAGCGGAAACTTCACGAATAGTTGTGGTTTCATGGTAAAAAAAAAATGCATTAGCCAAATGTGAAGTAAGCTTGGTCTTTCGATAAAATTTTTGTGAAGAATGAAAGCTCGTAAAAGTTAAATCAAATATTAATAAAACTTCAGTATACCATTCCATCAATGTTTGAAGTAAACCATCAATTTCTATAAAACTATAAAAGAATCGTGAAAATAAATATTCAATAAAAAAGTAAACCAAACGCAGGATTTCTCCACTTATTAAAAGGAAAAACTAAGAGCAAATATTTTTATAGCGAAAACCATCCTGATCAGCCAGTAATGATGTTGTACTTTCTCGAATTATTGAGCGAATAATATTGTCTGAAAGATGCAATTGATTGGAAATGAAGACCGAGGCAATTCGACATATAAGTGAAATTATGCAGATGAATCAAGACGTCAACGACCATACCCTAGAGACTGCAGGGATACGAACAGCCACAAACACCAGCTCTTTTCCCGTGGCCTGAGCAATAAACCGCCATTCATCATCATCGCCTCCAACTCCGCGTGACTCAGAGGGCCCCTGAGACAGTCCGCCACTCGTATCCTCCCTATGCTTTAGCTTCCACAAAGACCCACTCATTTCCATTCTCCCTTCCCATAATTCTCATAAGTAAGTCTGGGTTTTCTTAATTTGGTGCCCACAGATGCCCAGCTGACACCATTACGTACTATTTTCAAGGGGTTGAATGAAGTACAATAAATATATTTAAGTACAATAAATATATTTAAGTACGAATAAGGTCGAGAAATTTAGTGATGTAAAAATGTAATTATATATATATATATATATATATATATATATATATATATATATATATATATATATATATATATATATATATATATATGTGTGTGTGTGTGTGTGTGTGTGGGGGGGGGGGGGACAAGGAAAAAGTTGTAGACAAGAGAGAAATATTGCATTTGTGCTGGATGAACATGAAACTATCATTATAAGTCCGAACTTTTCAGAATAATTACTGTACTTATTTTCAACAGGTGAGTTCAGTGAAATAAACAATAGTAGAGAAAACGAACCTGAAAATAACTACAATAATCAATAATAAAAAGCCAATGTAAACAAAAAAGAACTAACTGAGACGATATTTCTTTTGGAAATTTATCGATTGATGACGGATATTAAATGAATGATAAATTAAATCACGAGAGCGACCTCTTCGTTAGTCCTTTTATTCCACTAGCGGTAACAAACTCAAATTAACCTCATCCCAAGAACGTCATTTTACAATGAAAAGTTGAATAAAAAAAAAACAAAAATTAACAATGTGCAGCAAGATAATAGGACAGGATTCTTAACTAGCGTGAATAAAGGAACGTACTGTACACTCACAGACGTGCACACTTGCATGTATCTACCTATCTGTCTATATATTCATCAACAAATTTCTTATATTATTATACGTGCCCGTTTCTCCCTATTCTTACCATAAGGAAATATCTGTAATGATTCTTCTAAGCACCATTAAGCAGCAAGGGGAGCTCTATTAGGATACAAGTAAAAAATGCGCCGAAATTTCTTAGGCGCAATCAAGTTTTCTGTACAGCTGCTACAGCGTATAATCAAGGCCACCGAAACCAGATCTACCTTTCGGTGGTCTCGGTATAATGCTGGTATGAGCCGCGGCCCATGAAACTTTAACCACGGCCCGGTGGCCTATCCTATATCGTTGCCAGAAGCATGATTATGGCTAACTTTAACCTTAAATAAAATAAAAACTAGCGAGGCTAGAGAGCTGCAATTTGGTATGTTTGACAACTGGATAGTGGATGATCAACATACCAATTTGCAGCCCTCTAGCCTCAGTAGTTTTTAAGATATGAGGGCGGACAGAAGAAGTGAGGACAGAAAGTGCAGACAGAAAAAAGTGCGGGCAGAATAAGTGCGGACGGACAGACAAAGCCGGCACAATAGTTTTCTTTTACAGAAAACTAAAAAGACAATTCACAGTAGTCGGGAGAAGTTCAGGATTAATTCCCTTAATTAAAAGGAGAAAATGAAGTGACAGAACAAACATTTGGCAGAAAGCAATCAGTGCCTTTTACTCCACGAGTCAAGGTAGCCGTTGTTAAACAATGGGAAGGATAAGAATCACTTCATAGTTTCTAGAGCTATAAAAGTCAAGAGAAAAATTCTAAAAAAACAAAAAATAGACTGCAAGAGGAGAAGAATAATTATGCGTCCTTTTGTATGTTTAAGATGGGCGTGTGTTTCTACAGGTAAGGGTCCGACTTATAGATTAGGATTACAAAGGATTATATAAAGGCTCAGATCCTTGAAATTCGTATTATTATATTTTTCTAGCAACTTACTAGTATATTGTTCCTGTTTTTCATAAGAGAATACTTATATCGTTCCATCGGGTCTGCTTCTAGAGCCAGCAATGTTTATTATTATGGCGTTTCTGACCATTTTCTTAGAAACACACGCGCTCACACACACACACACACACACACATATATATATGTGTGTGTGTGCGTGGTGTGTGTGTGTGTACGTATGTATGTATATATTACATAGATATATATTATCTTTTATAATTTTCGAGACATTTTATATACAAACATTAAGGTACAAATGTCGTTTAATATCCAATTTGCGCTACTTCAGGGATATCAACGAAGGGAAATTATAAGTGATAATATCACTTACTAGTCCCCTTCGGTGATATTCCCGAAGTAGCGAGAACTGGATATTAAACATTAGTAGCTTAATGTTTATATATATATATATATATATATATATATATATATATATATATATATATATATATATATATATATACATGAGTATATATATATATATATATATATATATATATATATATATATATATATATATATATATATATATATATATATATATATATATATAATATGATTTTTCTTTAGAATATCATTTTGTTATCACTAATATGTGTATGCACACACGTTTTTCTGATAGTCATGGGAGAGAGAGAGTTCCTGTAACGTGGTTTACATTTGGCATCCAGAAGAATGATAAGCGGATGATGTCTTGCGTGTTGCTAAAAAAACACTAAAGTGACCGAACAGGCAGTCTAAGGCTTGTAGAAATAAAAATTAAAACAGAAAAACAACAAAACGTTAAACCTCGTTACTGAAATCTTGTTATTAGGCTAAAATATTCCAAAGAAAAATAAATTATAAAATGCATGTACTGTACATTTTGATAACATTGGTGAGGGAAGAGCTGACAAAGATTCTTCAAATGAATTCAATTATTTTTGTTGGTGTATATTAACAGCAGGATATTGCAAGGGTTTGACGCTAACAAAAAAATAAAGTGCATATATGTTCCATATGAATAGGGTTCATGTTCTGAATAAATTATAAGGTCGCACCTTTTCAAGGATTATCGGAAAACTTCGAACACTGCTTCCAACTTCGACAAGAGTTTTTGCTGACTCACACTATGAAAATCTCTCTCTCTCTCTCTCTCTCTCTCTCTCTCTCTCTCTCTCTCTCTCTCTCTCCCCAGGTGTTGAATATGCTTGCCAAAAAAAGATTTTGCATGAATAATGCTACTGAAATTAAAGGTTATGAGAACAGAGAATGTATTAGATATTGCTTTCTAACGAAATTGAACCCATTATGTTATGTAAACTGAGACTATAAAAGCACCGTTTCCATCCTGCTCTAGTTTGTGCATAGAGATAAAATTTGGTAAAAATGGAATATGGCATTTCTCTTTACCTAAGCACTACCTCGACAGCAGATAATTACATCATCGTTGGTTCAGTAATTAACCGGGAAAAATTTTCACACATTTTTTATGGGATGAAAGGAAGATAATTTTTTTACACTGAGAATAAAAAGTCAATCGATAGTTATTAATCCATGATCTAACTCGGTAAAAAAATTTCGAGCACCTTTATAGGCAGAATTGTTTCCATCCCAACTTTATTCGAAAATAATTTATAGCGATATATTTTTCTCTTAAATAACCAAACCTTGCACTGCTAGGTCATCATGATTCTAATCGGAGAAGTTAAGCAACGATGGGTATGGTCGGTACCTGGATGTGTGACCGATAAGGATTACCAGACGCTGCTCTTACATAAGGTACCTTCAATCCATTATATATATATATATATATATATATATATATATATATATATATATATATATATATATATATATATATATATATATACACACACGTGTGTATGTGTGTGTGTTAATTAGAGTTTTTAATTTAGGTTTTCGTTACCTTTCTGTCTCTTCTCTCTAGAGAACTTGATGCCAGAATACCCACCTAGTAAAAGTGCTCTCTACGTCCTCTCCGTTATTTTCTGAGCCTCCGAACTGGTCGGCGTTTCGCTATTTACACATCCAACACATTTCCAACTGATTGTCTCTTTGTTATGGTCATCACGCGCAGTAATCAACTCCGCCTTTGAGAATTCAATCTCGTTACCCAATGAACCCTGCAAACATATGCTTCTGATTATTCAGTTACCCTGTTATTTAGGCTAAACTATCATATAAGCAATTAATTTTTTTAAGTTCGGTCTCGAAGGAAATTTGCAAAATCCCGCTGTTGTTATGATGATCCTGAACCTTAGCATTCATAAAGGCAACAGCGAAGTAATAGCCAAAATCCCTTATTGGTCAAATTTTAAAAGATAATGAGTCGGCATGAAAAGTTGACTTGCAAGTTTCACGCATATAATTTCCCTTCTCTAATAAGCGTAAATCACGGCTCGAAAGAACACCAAGTCTTGTTTTTCATAAACTTCATATACAGAACGTGACTATAAACAGACAAATAAATGTAAATACTGAAAAAAGTCTAAATTCCTTTCATAAAATGTAGGACTAAGCATGTGGTCGTAAGGTCTCCATTAGCTACTTCCTCACTTCCTGCACGCATCCCGATTCTTCAGGAGAAGAAAAAAACGAGGTCATATTTTCTTAATAGCTTCGATATTTCTCCTTTATTAACCATCAGTGTAAAAGTGCCTCGCGAGTTTCTTACCTTATTTGTACTTACGCACCATCCCCACCACACTAATTTTAGAGTACGGGGAATATCTACGAATAGATACTGCTAAAAATTATATATATATATATATATATATATATATATATATATATATATATATATATATATATATATATGTATATATATATATATATATATATATATATATATATATATATATATATATATATATATATATATATATATATATATATATATATATATATAAACGAATAAATAAACTTGTGATTAGCACAGGGAACACATTAAGCGATTAAATGAAACATATAAAGCAAAACGAAATAATGCGATGATTATATACACATAAAAAAGTAAAATCGTCTGGAAAGTTTCAAATGCAAAAGCAATTTTACCGCATTTTATCTGTGAAAGAGCATCCTTTGGCGACAAACCTCAATCTTGGCCCCTAAACGCAAAAGCGACATGCGTAGTTCTGCGTTATGTGAAAGCAAATCAAGCAGCCTAAAAGAGAGAGAGAGAGAGAGAGAGAGAGAGAGAGAGAGAGAGACGTGTGGTATTTTCCTGATTCGTTCATTCTTCCTGTAATAATTCCGTTCTGAAATTCCAGGTTAGAACTGAATTACAAAAGCCTTCCTTATAATCCGACTGTGAATTAAGTAATGAGTTTACCCTTCCTCAAAAAAGTTTTTTAAAATTACATTGGATGTTTCACCGAACTAAGCCATCATATCAGAAAGGGAGCAGAAGAAAGCGAAGACGAAAATAATAACAAGGGATCATTTCCACGTCATCTCAGAACGGGACATGCCTCTTAATTCAGTCTACAATGATACTGAAACATACCTTGTTAATAAACATGCCAGCGAAAGAAAACATTAACGTGCGTGCTTGTATGTATGCGTGCGTGTGGGCGGGGGCAAAATAATCGTGGAAGAATTGTTTGACTGCTAATGGTTTTCGTGATACGCAGCTTATGTGGAAAACGGGATGAACTAGTTTTTTGCTTATTTCCCTCCCGTTTCCTTTGGATGATTATGATTGTTAGAGCTCTGAATATCGAAAAAGTTGTAATCTTCTGCTTAGCACGCAGTTATAACAGGTGAGATCTATTTTCTTTATGGATGTACATCCTAATTCCTAAATATGGCAGCCCCGGAGCGAATCTTTCTTGAATGCTATAGACCCTCTTTTCGAAGCGAAATTTACTCTCCGAAGAGCGTTCTTTATGGGGGATAAGACAGCTTCCACACATTTTACTGTTTGCAATAATAATCCTAAAAACTGGGAAGATATTAAGTATAAGTCTTCATGGTCCTTTACGCTTGTCTCTTTTAATTCTTGTAAACTCCTTGGCCAAGATGTATTGCCTTATTACGCTGATTATTCTTCTTTGCCCTTTACACTGCGAATGCTACCTTTCTCATTTTCTTAACATTAATTCAAGTGTTACCTGTTTTTAGTTTTCCTAATTGGTATAAGCGAAATGGGATTTTGTGAGAAATAAATATCGATGTTCCTGCGGTTACACTGTGTATGAGATTCGTATCAAATAGCGATATTTTCAAAATAAAAATATATACAGTACAATATATAGTTCTCTCTCTCATATTGTTTCCCTGAATGGTCGCGTCATATAAAATAGTAATCCCATATGCTAGCACGGACTTTTGACTACGGCGCCAATACACACAAAATGATAAGCTTTCATAAAATTATTCACTATTAATCTTTCCTTTACTACTGCAGTCTAATAAACTGTGCGTATGTTTTACTTTTACTGAATAACAAAATGTATATTTCATAATACACTTATAAACACACCCATATATATATATATATATATATATATATATATATATATATATATATATATATATATATATATATATATATTTATATAATGCCCGTGTGTGTGTAGTTCAGTAAACCGTTAAGAAAGTTTTCTGAATACTACAAATAATTTTTTTCTAAAAAACATTCGCGCTCTTGTTACGGACGTAAGTACCAATTTACTAGATATAAGTGCCCTTACATCTCTTTTATTTTTTTTCTCTGAAATACTGTAGAATATTGCAAAGGTATGTGTTGCATTCGCCTGAGCTTTTGTTGGAAATATGGGTCGTCAGAAAAAATTTAAAACTTTTTCTCTTGTTATTTTCCAGATTCCAGATGTGCGATGTTGGGAAACCCCAGAAGCTTTTGAGACCCAGAACAGAAATGAAATGTTGCGTAACTCCTGTTTTCAATAGATGAAGTGGCGGGCTGATGGAAGCCTTCCCATAACCGCATGAAGTTTTGGGTGTGGTCTGTCTAATGACCATACTTGTATACATTTTGAATATATACATGCACACAGACAGAGACACACACACACACACACGCACACACATCTATATATATATATATATATATATATATATATATATATATATATATATATATATATATATATATATATATATATATAAATATATATATATATATATATATATATATATATATATATATATATATATATATATATATATATATGTATGTATGTATGTATGTATGTATGTATGTATATTTATATACACACACATGATATTGGTGGATGCACCCTTATATAACTGACAAGTGTAACTAAATTTAATCATCAAGATCGAGAAACGGGAGGAGGAGGAGATTACTGACTGAAAGACAGAAACGAAAAAATAAATATCTCAACAAAAAATTTTTGATCACTCAAAAAGAAGAGGATTTGGAATCGATAAGTGACTTTGGCAGACGTCATTGATATATTTAGTTGCTACCTACAGCTCTCGGATGGTGTGAGGATAGTTTCCCCGGAAAAATGCATATCCATTATGTTCAATGGTGCTATGAGTTCCAAAAAATTTTCACAAGAAATGGGTTATTCTATTTCATTTACAAATTCTATTGAATGGTTCATTTTAATTTGGGTGGTATTGTCTTTGAGAACTGTAACAGAGATATTCGCACTAAACGATGTTGTCCAAAGATTTTGGCATTTTCCACTGCGCACATCTCATTATATCGATCTTATAGGATCATTATCATTATCATCAAGATGATTTACAAGTAAATACACATAAAAGGATGAGTTCAATATTATGTTTTGTTACGTAATAGAATGTTTACTTATTTACTGTAATCCCCTTCTACTTCTGCTGTTAATATCATGCCTCTAAATCCGATGCCATAATCAAATGAGGTCTTCTCTCTATATAACTATTGGGTATATTTGAAATTTTTTTTCCATTATTTGTCCTTCCATTTTAAATATTACCTAACATTACAATGCTTTCATTAACAGATTACTGACAAACCCACTCCCATTAGAAATCGCGCTTTCTGCATTCATATCCAGTTCATAGGGAGGACTGAAGGAAGCAATCATCTTTGGAAGGAAGGAAAGAGAGTTAGTTTAGGATACTGGCACCTTTTGTTATTGTGAATTTATTAAGCTTAGATGTAATAAATGTTCATCTACTATTTATGGAATAAGCCTGCTAGGTACTGTACCAACGGCAATTTAAATTGTGTTTAAGTAAAATAATAGCAATTAATCAAACTACACAATTGAAAATATAAGAAGAAATACTCCGGTTAATAAAAAAAATGATGTCATTGGCGGCCAAACTATTTTAATGAAATACGTTTTATCGGATTAATAGATTAATAGGCCTCCGCCATAGCAACAAGTTTCAAGGTTCTGCCTGAAGGAAAGGATGAAAGCATATAACTGACACTCTACTTCAGACCAGATTGACAACATGGCAAAGTGGGACGACAGTTTTGAAATTCACGCAATAGCACGACGATATTACAAAAAATAATGTAACTGCGTATCCTGATTTAAATGCCTACATAAATTTACGAAATAAATGGCTATTGGAATAGATATCGAATTAGTCCCTATCTAATATATTAGCATATCAGTGGGAAATACATTTCCATAATGGACCATGGTTATTGTATCCTCTTTATCAAATATATTTATGGCATCAAAATAAAATACAAAAAACCGTATTGTCAGGGATTTTTAAAACTTATATTCCTACAAAATTACGCATTCCATTTTAATGAAATTATAAAAGCCATACAGTTTCTAGGAGCGGATTATTCATTATACAGTGTATAGTCTACATTTAAAAGCCCATATTCACCTAAAATAATTTACTAGGTGAAACAATAGTAGGAGCACAACGGAAAAGCAACCCCAAAAATGAATGGAGAGAAGAAACCAAAACTAGATCTCCGAAACTACGAACCTCCTAATTTGGTAGGAACCAGCTAGACCCTGTAATGGTAACATTAGAGGTGCGAAAAATGGTTAATGGGGCATTGTATTAAGATGGAGCCACCAGGCCAGTTTCATCCCTTCTTGTTTTGGGAAGTCTTGACGATTCATTTGATTCTTGTTCCCAGGACTGCGTTCCTTTTCCTTTTATAATAATTGTACATTACAAAATCCCTAAATTGATTTTAACAATATTATACCATCAAACTCAACAAGCGTTACTGAATTATGTGCAGCTCATCAAAAGTCAGTAGATTTGGCATACTACTGTAATAACTACTTACGAAAGGATGACCGCTAATTTCTGCAGGAAAAAAAGCCAAACGCGATTTCGTAGTTAAGACACAAAAAAAGATAATTAATAAAGTGTGGTATAACTTGAAAAATAATCGGTCTATCCCGGGTTTAGTAAATTAGGGTTCCTTGGGAAGTTTAACATGAGCAAAGAAACCAAGTGGCTAAGTTAACATTCGCTGTTTGCTTTTCTCTTCATACAGATAGATACACGTTTACTGATATTGACAAGTTTACCACGTACCAAAAAATATAAGCAAAGTTTTTAACACTCTTTCCTGTTTTGAATCCAACTGTATTTAACCGTTTTCAAACCCTGTTTGTTTGTACGCTTAACGGTAATTATGTCCATCCTGTTTCCTGTATTATAAATTGGATGAAAGATTTTATATAGGTTTCTTTTTCTGAAACCTTAATGGACTTTGTAAAAGGATTGCAATAACGCGTTAATCCTCCCGATCAGATAATGCACGTGATATACCGTTAAAGATTTAGATACAATATTATGTGACAATATTGAAGCTGCTACCTACATCAATAGATTAATGCGTTTCTTTATAATTAAATAGATATTCCACATGGATGAAAGACTGGGCATTAGAAGAATATCTAAGCTATTAGCGTTATGTATTTACAACAAAGTATTCCTACCGTACCCTATGTAAGATATAGACTAATTTCATCCTTTCCCCAACTTTTAAAAAAAAGGATCTTGTTTACTGGCTGGAAAGTGCTGAGGATAGTAATTAGCGAGTGATAATAGCGACGACTGGCATGATACTATTATCAACGACAGAGCTAAGGTGGCAGACGAATTGCTGTAGTAACGAATCGTGTTCCGTCTAATTTGGTGTGAACTCCGTCGAATTCAGTAGTTGGTAGTGACACAATTCCGAGGACTTAGGACTTCCTCACCACATGTAATTAGAAATTTCAGATCAGACCAGATAAGTATAAATCAACATTATCATCATCGATTTCCCGCAGCAGGGTAGCGCCGTCAGTTCACCTCACGTGGTGTGCACTGTGGGCATTACTTAATTAAGGGTATTTGCAACAACGTCTCCCCGGCCCGTGGCTGCACTTCGAGTTTTCTCCCATTTCCACCTTTAAAGCCTTGTACTGCATCTCATTTACTCTCTGCCTCTCTATCTCGCTGTCCAAACGTTCGAACTTCCTCTTTTCAATTCTTAAGCACTGGAAATTCCCCTATGCATGGCTTTATGATACATTCATTTCGCCACCAATTATCAATATTGACCTTGACTGGGATTGACATGGACAAGTTTTTTTCTCATCTCCTCCGTCTTTGTACTTCCGCCTCTATTTCTATTTGGCCCTGGGCTTCATATTTATACCCTTGCCACACTATAGATAGTTTCCTGAGATATCATAACCACCAATTTAGTAAGTGGTTACTCGTCTCCTCTTGAATATATAGCGGATACAATGCAGTTCTACTTGATTTAACATAAGAAATAAATTGTAAAATAATATCATATGAGATCACATAAAGCCGGAAGCGGGGTCTTCACTCCACCCGCACTGTTTTTCATCATTCTTATTGTCACCCAAACAATAGTGACACCTCCTGTCGATAGCCATCATATTTATGCAGACGAACATGTGTATCGGTAACCTAACCTCCATTTACTCATTGCTTTAAATTGTTCCACTACGTTACACGCTTTTCATTAAAAGTGTTCGTCGCCGTAAACAAAGATATTAATTTGTGGACACTTCAGTTTTGATTAAAATCTATTCATTGATAATTACTTCTATATGTCGGTGTTTATATTTACGCAGTGAAATTTTACACACAAACGCCCACACTAACTAGCTTCATACTGAGAGACTATTGTTCGACTCCGAGCAAATGTAGAGGGATGTAGGGTCCTGAGCAGTGAATTTTGAACCTGGTAGTCATTCGCTCGTGGTGGGTCATAGCCTGGAGTAAAGAACGGCATGTGGCAGTTAAACTTAGCCGACGTTAAGTACAAAGTCTCGAACTCGACAGGTATATATATGGTAGAGTCGGCATCAGCTTATGCCTCTCTTGACAACCGAATGGTCTAGAACGCTGGCTGAAAGTCGTTAGTGGGTACTGTAGGGTGTCCGAGTCATTTAGGTACCAAATAATTTATAATTCCCCTTCGGTGATTTTCCCGAAGTAGCGTGAATTGGATATTAAACGACATTTGTAGCTTAATGTTTGCATATAAAATGTCACGGTGATGTGATAAATATATATATATATATATATATATATATATATATATATATATATATATATATATATATATATATATATATATATATATATAGCTAGCTAGCATCATCCTGGAATCCACCCGCTAACACGAAGAGGTAATTTGAATGCAAATATTGAATTATTCATGTAAAAATTAGCAAGTACAAAATGTCTGAAGACTAGTTGAGGGTTTATAAACCTAATTACAGACTCATAAGGGGAATCGCTATGCAGTACTTCCAGGGTGTATGTAAGTTGATAATTATTATGCAAATTACCCTCTCCCTTATGTACTCCTCTGATGTATTTTATAAGATGCATAAAATGCCTCTAAGTGGCTTATTATACGAAAGTGGCTGCTGTTATTTTTTTTTCTTTTCCTTCTTTGTCCTTGAAGCCATCGTCATCATTTTATATAATTACTACACCAGTTATTCCCGCAAATATTTTGACATAGTTTTTATGGTAATAATTCCAGAGCCTTCCAGCTCATTACTTTAATATCATTTGTGCTTAGTTGCTTTAAACTCCATATTTCTTCGGATAATACAAAGTTATCTGCAGCAGATCTGGCAAGTTTTGAACAAGTAGCTTTAACGGAATAATAATGGTCCATTTATGTAGAAGTGAATATTTTCTCAGCGATCTCAGGTTTTTTTTGACAAGTAATCCATTGTAATGTATATTAAACATCTATTCGTGTCCAGTTTTAATTTCTTATTTATTTTTGTGTGTTATAAATAGATAGTTTCATGAGGACAACAAAGCTTGGATCCTCGTCTCTGTATGCCTCGACAATGCTTTCAATTGCTCTCTCCATTTCTGCTGATGATCCTACATAGGCAAACTACTCCCTCTCTCTCTCTCTTCTGTATGTATATATGTATATATATCTATAAAGAAAATATGGTCAAATATATACTGATCTGAAAAACATTCTCTGCAATCGTCAGAAGCGCAACTAAAAATTTTTCCGTTCATTCTGAGCCAGGCTCTTTTACGTTTTATATTTTCCATGAGAAGTAAATCACATTTTTTATATGAATTCTTGAAAGCGATGTTCGAAGAATATATAAAAACACAGTAGCCTACATGGAGTTTACCTCTCAAGAGATAGCAGCTATTGTTATCCGTATTATTAATTTTTTTCTGAAATGTGTCCAAGTTGTTTTTTGTTATTTTTGCTGCTGATGAGAAAATGGTTAACTGTAGTCTGAAATTCCTTTGTTTTAATCATGGTAATGGATTACTTACCAACGTTAAAAAAATTTTCATAGTAATCAAAATTTTGCGTTGTTCTAAAAATGGAAACTTAAAGAGAAGCCATTAAAACCTGATGAATATTTGATAGTTAGTGTATCATAAATCTAGTTTTTTAGTTTTATTTTAATACAATAGTAACAAGCACTTGGAAATTTACTTCTACCATTTTAATAAAATTTGACAGTCTCCTGATATGAATTTCTTCACTTTGTACCAGAATTACCGTGGCATGCTTCAGAGAACTAGAAGAATTCATTATTTTATTCATTTATAAGCCTTTTTGAAAAAGAACGAATTAATAATTAATTCACGGGTGGGCTAAAATTCATAAAAAGAATTGGTGTTATATGAAAAATTAACTGCAGCCATGAAGGGTCTTATATACTTAGTAATGAAATACGAATAACATTTGCGTCAGTCCATAACACTAAATAAAATGATGCTTCTCAATTCCAGTCAGCCATAATACACATCTGTTGTATCTGTGCTGATTTTCTTAAGACCGAACAATCTAAACATTATTTGTTTCATTTGGACCTTCTTTGCTACTCGCAGGTTGCAAGACTCCGCCATAAACTCTCTAACGACGTCATGAGGTTCAACGATTTTTCATGATGATTTGAGAGCGTTTCCTCTTCGGCAAGAAGATTTAGTTGGAGACTGCGACATTATTTTTCTGTCGCGTTTCGTTTTCCTTATGATTTTTCGCAAGTCCTCGCAATGAGAGAAGGCACGCAAGTACCTCACCAACGACTGACATTAAAAATTTTGTTTTGAATATGTTCGTTGTAGAATTATCCTGCCAGCTGATGAAGTTATATATATATATATATATATATATATATATATATATATATATATATATATATATATATATATATATATATATATATATATATATATATATACACATACGTCACCGCCAAAAAAAACTCCGAACACCCCCTTTAAATGAACAAAAATCAGAGCAATGGCATAAAAACGGAAATTAATAGGTAGTTTTTGTTTTATTAACTTTATTCAATATTTTGACATTTCTTTGTTATTTTTAAGTACTATCGTGCACAAAAGTCCGTTCCCTTGGCCATCCAGAGAGTGAGCACGAATCCAGTGACTTTGAAACACCGAAGCGGTTGAAGAAGTAACAAATGGAAGACCCAACAGATGTTGCACAGTAAAGGCATATGGGAACAGGAAGGAGGAGTGAGTATTTTTCTTGAGCACAGAATAAAGTCTCCATACTGTAATATCGTTAAGAAAGTGATCGTAAGGGTTTTGCTTAGGAAGTCAGTATTCATGAATTAGTACTCCCTACAGATGATCGTATCTTATAAACCGTAAACACTGAAGCTGAAATGTTTGGTATCGATCTTGTGGACAGTCATGTCTGTTGATAAGATATAATAATCTATAGGAAATACTGATTCATGAATACTGACTTCCTAAGCACTTTTCTTCTCAGATTTACTTCGCATATTTTCTTAACTGCACATTTTACACTCAAACTCAGTATCGTCAACACCAAAAACTTTACGTTCACTTTCTTAACGGTACTGAAATATAGGAACTTTACTCTATGCTCAAGAAAAATAGCTGCTTCCCACTCCTTCATGTTCCCACATGTCCTCACGGTGCGACATCTGTTGGGTCTTACATTGGTTACTTGTTCAACTGCTTCGGTGTTTCATAGTCACCGGATTCGCGTCCACTCCCTGGATGGCCAAGGGAACGGACTTTTGCGCACGATGGTACTTAAAAATAATGGAGAAATATCAAAATATTGAATAAAAGGTAATAAAACAAAAACTTTGCCTATTTTCCGTTTTTATAACATTGCTCTGATTTTTGTTCATTTAAAGAGGGTGTTCGGAGTTTTTTTTGCAGTGACTATATATATACTGTGTATATATATATATATATATATATATATATATATATATATATATATATATATATATATATATATATATATATATATATATATATATATATATATATATATTTGACTGAGTAGTTCGTCGCTTCGTATTCTTTGTTCTTATACTTTTTTCCTTGGATCTGACTCCAAAATATTTGCAAAGTTATTCTAAAACATTCCCCATCATAATCATCTGTTTTATTCTAAGGTAAATTCTTTAGAACGAAACGAAGTTACATTATTTAACGGAATTAAAATGACTTCTCTCATATATTTTTGTGGGGGATAAGCCTTTCTGCAAAAGCATATTCTCAGCCCGAGGAAACCCCTCTTATTCCACCTCTCCCCATCCTCTGGGAAATATGATGGGTGCGCCGAAGGGTCCAGAATCAACATAATATAATGAAAGAAATTTTGTAATTTTATTTATACATATACATATATATATGTTGTGTGAAGGTATTTCATCAGAAATTCCTCCAGGTGTTTGGTTATAAGGACTGTGTTTGGAACTCAGTCAGAGTTTGGTTATGACATCTTCAGTTTCTCCATGGCTGTAGAATAAGACTGTTTTTGGAAGATCAGACCAATGTTCTGCAGGATTTCAGACAAACTCCATAGTGGTTTTTCTTGTATTTCGTATAAAGACTTATTTACAAAGAATACAATTGGTCTGCATAGGATGATCTCCCATGTCGATCTAATATCTAAGCTGTCACACTTTTACATAGCAAGACTAAGATGCACACACACGAACAAACATATGACCTCGTTCCCAAGAACTTCCCACGGCTACGTGACATTTGCCTCCAGCTCTGAGCAAAAGGAGAACGCTGAGTTTATGCAAACGGATGCTAATGTATGATGACGCACTGTCTTAAAGCACTACACAGGTACTTATTGATGACGTTTGCGTCTGGTTTGACCAAACGGAGATTTCACAATAGCCTTCCTTTCATGATCGATACAGATATACAAATTGGGAATTATCTTAGATTTACTAAGAAACGTAGTTTCTTTAAATGTGGCATAAATGAAATATGACATTTGCTCGGCCACGTAAAACACAATAGGAACGAAATCATCAAAACAGGCATTCACTAGCTAAGCATAAATCCTCAGAAAGCAAAAGAAAATATACGCTTCCAAATATCATTATACTCAAAATGTGAATGAGATATATAGTAATTACTGAAGACAGCAAATACTGAAATATGTTGCATATTTGTGAACATAAGTCTTACTAAAATGTAGCAAAGTGAGAAAAAAAGGTAAGTTATATAACTCAAATATTGATTATACTGACAATGCTAATGATTAGCATATAAATCATATATAGATAATGCAATCCGGATAAATCAAATAAAATAATGCAATTCAGAAATGATAATGCAATCCTGAAATGATAATGCAATTCTGAAATGATAATGCAATTCAGAAATGATAATGCAATTCGTATACGAAGTAAAAACATTTGTGCACAGATTATATGAATACACTTGCAATGATAGAGATTGAAATCAATGCTTAAAAAATGTATCCAAAGGTAATAACCATATGGTAGGTTTATATAAACAAACAGTTATCCTGATAGATTAATCAGCATGGACAACCAAAATGCAAAATGTTGAATGAACAACATGCTACTACACGCAATTGATACATACATATGTAGTATAGGTTATTAAAGAAATAAATGTAGATAAATGATAACACCAGAAATGTTCAGCTCTTCCTCACATATATTACCAACGAAAATAGAACCTTTTCAGTCTTTCTCTGTGTACTCGAGCTTTAATGAAAAAATGGCCAGTAATTTCATTACTGTACTCGGAACATATAATTGCGCCAGTCCAACGTTGACCTTTGAGAAACAGTAGATTTCGCAATGGTCTCCTTCATCTCTCGTGCTTTTTTCCAAAACATTACGCTGACGATTACGCCTACGGCTCCCAGGAACATACCAACGGCAATTAATGTGTAGAGGAGAAGAAAATCATGGTGATCAGAAGAATGGCTCGCAGGAGACAGCAAGTCTAATGATGCAATAGCGTTTTCGATGGGCCTGCTGTAGGGAATTGTTAGACCTTGCAGCCTAGTGTTTCCCCACGATGTGTTGATGAAGAAGTTGCGGCCTCTGATGATGGATGTGCTAGCTCGGATGAAGAGTGACGACGTTGTTGCAGTGCAGCCATCATTAACGACGAACATGTGTCCTGTTGTCCTAGTACCATCTGGGCAAGTGACGATGTATGGTTCTGCAGAGAAGACGAATGACGTGCCATTCACGAGCCTGTGACGAAACTGATTGTCACGATACCGTACTAAACCAGCCAAACAATGCTCATGTGTATGGGGAGAGGTTCTGTTAAGTACCAAGTCCAATTCGCATGAATTCAATGACGTAATGTTTAAGAATTCAAACAAATCGATCCTGCACACTACATTATTCATAACATCATGGCAATCATTTAACAGTGCTTGGTCTCGGACTACCGTAAAAGCTTCCTTATTGGCGGAAACCAATACTAGAGCTGACAGATTATTAATAATAGGTGTCGAGACGTTAGATACATACGTGGGAAAAGGCGAAATTTTATACGCTTTCCACGCGTCTGATGGGTTGAAAGGAATGTCGATTACGATCTTATCAAGGTCAACTTTAACTGTGATCAAGCTGTAATAAAACTCAACTTTATGGAAATCTACTACTGGAACATAGCGCATTTTATCGTGAGCATTATTGATAATCTGAGTAAGATCTTTAATCGGTAACAAATGAGGAGACAACACGCCTTTAGCAGCAAGTGTTATAGCTTCCACGTAATCTTTTGATTTTTCGATAAAGCTTGAAACTCTCGAGTATACATGATTAATTTTAGCGTGATAATACATCAAAGTTGCTAACAAAACTTGAGTGTCATGAATCTGATTGAAACGTCGTGACTGTTCATTTACTTTACTGATTACGCTGTTCAAAGCTTGAATTTGTTTGTTTAGTTCTCCTGCTAATACCTCTTGTTGATGTTCCAGATTTTCGATTTTAACCCCGTGATCGCGAAGTTTTAAACGATTTGAAATCCCTAACCCAAGACCTGCTACGGAACCAACCAAATTTAATGCCGCTAGAACAAGTGGGTTACGCCTTTCTGTAACGTCATGAGGTATTGACCACATTAGCAAATCACGAGCCAAGATTTCAGCTTCGCTTGTTTTATTTCTTAATTCCCAGAAAAGCATATTAATTGTGTCACTGACTTGATTCGGCGACGTTGGATCACTGCTAGCTAAGAATGATTTATGCAAGTCTGCCAAAGATTGATAAAAAAGAGTCAATTCTGATTTCAAAGTTATGACTTCATTTTCGCTAGTAAAAATGGCGTTCATATTGACTTCTAAAACTATATTACTGCCAGTTAGAAAGAAATTATTCATTTCCTCTACTATAGAACCATGATGTAAAGTTATTTCAGAACTCTTCCCAGCTACGATAAACATTGAGAGGAATAGTGCATGGTATAATTTGACAAGCTTCATGTTGGAGCCTGTAAAAGAAAATAACTTGTAAATAATGAAACAAAAACATCGCATCATCCAAATGATGTAAAAATTCACACAATAATTAACTTTTTCATAACAAACCATTGTCTTAAGCTCTCACATGAGAGATAGATACTGTTCGAACATCGGATGAATCGGACTGATTCCGAATTTTAAGTCGGTTACCTATTAAAACTTCTATAACTATGAAAGGACCTTCAAACTTAGGCAACAATTTCCAATTTAGCCCTTTTCTAACATAGACTTGTACATATACTATATCTCCTTCTTGGTAAGGCTTTGTGACCTTAGCTTTTTTATCATGTGCATTCTTCATTAACACTTGAGCCTGTAAGAGGTTTTGATAAAGTGTTTGATATCTACTTCGGCTAACATCTATTATATCCTTCAACGGATCTGATAAACTAGATGTCGGGGATAATATGTGAAAAGGTGACCTAGCAGGTATCCCATATACAGCTTCATGGGGAGACATACGGATTGAAGTATGATAATTGTTATTTAGGGTACTGGACACGGTGGGTATTGCAATATCCCAGTTTGGGTCCATACCGCCTATGTTTACACGCAGTATGTCTAGCACCTTTCTATTAACCCGTTCTACCAATCCATTAGATTCAGGATGGTATATCATCGTATTGACTTTCTTTATTTGCAGAATTTCGCACAATGAGTTAAGGAAGTGATTATTGAATTCTCCACCTGAGTCAGAGATTATTATATTTGGAATTCCATGTCTGCATATATAGCACTCGTAAAACTTCCTAGCGCACTCAATGGCTGTTTTACTTTTTAGTGGTATTAATTCAGTATACCGTGTAAGGGCGTCAATGATAACCAAGAGGTTTTTATTCCCCCGGTCTGTCTCGTAAAAACCTGTCAATAAATCAAGGTGTACCCTTTCAAAAGGTTTGCTAGGCACGGGATAAGTTCCGAGACCTACAGGATTCTTAGTATGGCCCTTGTGACGGAAACATATATCACAGTTTTTAATATATGTCTTAATATCTTTTAACATAGTAGACCAGTAAAATAATGACTTGGCCTTTTGAGAGGTTATTTCGAACCCAGGATGACCATGCAGAGGATGGTTGTGAAGCCATTTCAGAACGATTGGGATTAATGTGATAGGTACAACCACTTGGTCGTTAGTTAACTGTGTTGAACTCCTGGTTCTCCTAGCCACGGATCGGCATAGAATGTTATCCTTAATCAAGAAATATTGATTCGTATATTTCACATATTCCTTATCATCTGGATTCCTATTTAATGCATCTATTATTACTCTTAATTTCTGATCTTTCATTTGTTCTTGTCGTACTGAATCTAGATTCCATTCTATATCTGTAATATTCTCTGTTGCTTGGGCTAACGATTGACCATTTTCGATAGCAATTTTCATAGCTTGCGAAGGAATTGGAATTTCTTCTAGATCAGCGAAAGGTATTGAGTGTGTTGGTACTGGGTTACGAGATAGCGCATCTGTGATTACGTTTGCTTTACCGGGTAAGTATCCAATTTTAGCTCCAAAGTCCTGGATAATCATGTGCCACCGAGTTCTTTTAGGACTATGATTGAAACCTTTAAAAAAGTCAGTAAGGGGCTTGTGATCAGTTAGAACCTTGACACTATACACATAGATTATATATTTAAAATGTACCAACGAATTAGCAATGGCGAGGCATTCCTTATCTATTACTGCATATTTCTTCTCTGACATTTTTAATTTGCGAGAATAAAAAGCAATGGGGAAAAACTTATTGTCATGCCACTGGAGTAACACACCTCCTACTCCTTGATCTGATGCGTCGGTTGCAATAATAAACTCTTTAGTAAAATCGGGAAACTTTAAAATAGGAGCAGAACTGATTTTTTCTTTCAAGGTATCAAAAGCAATTTGATGTTGGGATTCCCATTTGAAAGTTACGTCCTTCCTTATGAGATCAGTTAAAGGAGCTGCTATTACTGAATAATCTCGGATAAACCGACGATAATAACCCGAAACCCCGAGAAATTGCTGTATGGCTTTAACATTAGTAGGAACGGGAAATTTACTAATAGCAGAGATTTTATCATGGACTACTTTAAGACCTTGCCGAGATACCATGAAACCCAAATAGACTAATTCGTCTTTAAAAAACTCACATTTAGAAATTTTTACTTTTAGATGATGTTCTCTTAACCTCTGAAGGACTATTTCTAGTTTACTTAAATGCTCCTCCAAGGTGTTGGAAAATATAACTAAATCATCCATATAAGCATGGAGAATATTCCCTAGTAAATCTCCGAACACTATATTGATCATTCTAGTGAACGTAATAGGAGCACAACGTAGCCCAAATGGCATACGTAGGAATTCATAGTGACCTCTAGCTGTACTAAAAGCAGTGTACTGGGTACTATCCTTAGCTAAGGGTATCTGGTGAAAGCCTTTAAGTAAGTCCAAGGAAGTAAAAAATTTATTCTGTCCTAATAGAGACAAAATATCATCTGTGCAAGGTACTGGGAAACGATCAGGGATAGTTTGGTCGTTAAGCTTGCGAAAGTCAACACAAATCCTCCAGGTTTTGTCCTTTTTTGGTACTACTATCAAGGGAAAATTATAAGGGCTGTTAGATTTCTTAATAACCCCCTCTTTTAACATTTTATCTACCTCAACATTGATTTCATTCAGAAATTTGGCCGGTAGACGATATGAAGGCACGTAAATGACCTGGTCTTTATCCTTTAAACGAATTTGATGTTCGATGACTTCCGTTTTGCCTAAAGCTCCAGTACTAGTAGAAAAAACATCACTATATTTGGATAAAAGATCAAAAAATTTCTTGCTTATATCCCTGTCTAAGATGTCGGCTTCGATCTTGCCTTTAATTACCTTTAAAAGAGATTCGTCTGTTGCTGATTCAGTGGAGTTAATTTCAGCAACTGTAAGGATTCGATGTTTATGTGCTTCGATATTGACAATATGTTGATTTTCATGTACTGTTAAAGCAGCATTTAAGTGATTAAAAACTTCAATGTTTACCCGATGATCAGAATTTACTGTGTATAATGCTTGCGTGACTGAAACCCCATTTATCTTTAAAGTATCAGGAAGAATTAAAACCTCTGAGCCTGGCAATTTTCTTTTAACCTTGACCGTGAGATACGATGGTGTGTTTGGCTCGATGGTTTGTGCGAACGCAGCAAGGACGGGTGCCTGAGAGTTATGTTGGGTTGCTGTAACAATATCATCGCTTATGAGACAAGTGACTGGCTCTTCGATATACGTTATCTTCTTACTCTCTGTCTCCTTCTGATCCAAAACAGATTTCAATGTGTGTGAAGACCGATAGAATTTCCCTTTTATGAACACTCCGTGTTTTGCGGGTGTTAAAATTACGTTATGTAATGACATTGATGGATATCCCTTAATAACTACTGGGTACATATTAATATTGCCAACTATGATAAAGGTATCCGTAAAAGTACGTTGCCCCAACCTGTATTGTATCTGAGATGTACCAATTACATCTAATTCATTATTGCCTATTCCTGACAAACGAACATCAGAGCGTTCGATGGGAAATCTTGAAAATAAAAGGTGATGGGTACGTAAATCCATTATATTACGTGGACTACCTGAATCAAAAAACAAGGTGAAATGCTTGTGTTCTAAGCTAACTGCATGCAAAGTGGGTCTAACTTCTTCTGAGCCAATAATAGCGTGTATTTTGCAAAAATCTACGGGACCGTGCTCTGCATGTTTGGGAGACACTACCTCGATTTCTGGAAAATTCTTGTCTTCACACATATCTTGGAGAACATTGAACTTATTTTCTGATTCAAAAAGTGATGATAACCCAATATCACTCTCCTCCCCCTTTAAGCTGGCTATGTGGTGTTTGTCTGCCCGCCGGCATTCGGAAAATTCACTGACGCGTTATTGTTTGGAACTGCTGAGCCTGAAGTTGGCTTTCCCGAGGAACGATTTGAATGTACTTGTTTCTGACCTGCATTACTGTTCTGCTTGTAATGTTTGTTCTTTCCCCCATGGTACTGTTGCTTTTTAGCGTCATTACCGGTGTTTTGAATGTTTGTGTTACTGTTTAAATTCTTCTTTCTTGCATTGCAATGACTATACTTATGATGCGTACTGTTATGGATTGAACAATAGCGGGACCTACACTCATTTATCACATGACCAGGTTTTTTGCAATTGTAACAAATGACTGCTGATGGATTATTAGTGACTAAGTTAACCTGTTGCGGTGATGTAGACGCATGATTTTTGTTTTCTTGCTTTGTAAAATCCTGAATCAGAGAAGGATCGAGATCTGTACACTTGGACAAGTGTTTCCGAACTTGCCTATAGATATCTAATTCTGAGCTATCTGATTGTAATTTTTCGTCAAAACACTTAACCAAAGGTTCAGGTAACATTGCTGTTACAAGTGTTAAATAGAATAATACAGGATTCTGTAGGGAAGTGGTGGGGTCGCTCCCACTTGGGGTTGGAGGAGTCATTTTCCTACTAAGTTTCCTATCCGCACGCCTACTCTCTAAGTGATCTTGAAACCTATATGAATAAACACGGCCGCTACGTAACCTCATAAATCTAAACCAGGAACGCAAGTAAATAACAACCGAGATTCATATAACCGCTAAAAAAATAACATCACTTATGAAAAATGCATCATAAAATACAATAATGAAAGGTAATAAATGCACTTTCCTGAAAAAGAACAGAGTTAACAATGTGTCAGGCGTAAAAAATAAAAGGACACAAAAGTATGAAAAAAAATGAGGTATCAGGAACCGCTACGTCTGCAAGGCAACGGTATTAATCTACGGCACTGCTCACCTTATATCAGCAACCTGCCACTCGAGACCCGAACACTGTAAATGAATATACCAACTGTTATAAATAATGGCTGTACTTAGCTTTTTATTGGATTCTGGTAAGTAGGTCGACGAGGTTCCTCTGCTGTCCAACTTCCGTCTGGCTAGATACACGTCATCGAAGGGATGTTATCGTGGATGTTGAACTTCCTATGTTGATGAATGTTGATTGCAGAAACCCTCAGGGAACAACGTGGAGTGTTGATGTGCAATGTTGCGTAGATTTGTGTAGATTTCTCTCTCTCTCTCTGCCATGCGTTGGGGTAGATGTGTTGTGAAGGTCAGATGTTTTCCTCGCTTTTTCGTTGTTGATTGTTTTCTTTCCGTCTGCTTGTAACCATTGTTTATGAAGATGACAATTGTCTATGGTTTTTTGGGCATCTCGCCGTATCGGAGCTTCCGTTTACCAATGTAGACGCCATGTAGAGGTGCTGCCAGAAAGCTCTGTTGTGACCGCTGTTGTGTGCGCTGCCACCACTGTTGTGTGAAGGTATTTCATCAGAAATTCCTCCAGGTGTTTGGTTATAAGGACTGTGTTTGGAACTCAGTCAGAGTTTGGTTATGACATCTTCAGTTTCTCCATGGCTGTAGAATAAGACTGTTTTTGGAAGATCAGACCAATGTTCTGCAGGATTTCAGACAAACTCCATAGTGGTTTTTCTTGTATTTCGTATAAAGACTTATTTACAAAGAATACAATTGGTCTGCATAGGATGATCTCCCAAGTCGATCTAATATCTAAGCTGTCACACTTTACATAGCAAGACTAAGATGCACACACACGAACAAACATATGACCTCGTTCCCAAGAACTTCCCACGGCTACGTGACATTTGCCTCCAGCTCTGAGCAAAAGGAGAACGCTGAGTTTATGCAAACGAATGCTAATGTATGATGACGCACTGTCTTAAAGCACTACACAGGTACTTATTGATGACGTTTGCGTCTGGTTTGACCAAACGGAGATTTCACAATAGCCTTCCTTTCATGATCGATACAGATATACAAATTGGGAATTATCTTAGATTTACTAAGAAACGTAGTTTCTTTAAATGTGGCATAAATGAAATATGACATATATATATATATATATATATATATATATATATATATATATATATATATATATATATATAAATAAATATATATATATATATATATATATATATATATATATATATATATATATATATATATATATATATTATAATTATATACATATATATATAATATATATAATATATATATATATATATATATATATATATATATATATATATATATATATATATATATATATATATATATGACTATTTATCACATCACCGTGATTCATATACAATCAGAAAGCTACAAACGTCCTTTAATATCCAATTCACTCTACCTCGGAAATAATATATTTTCATATATGTTACCGAAGGGGAATTTTTAGTTGATAATAAGTCCACCATCCCGTGGGGTCGAACCAGCGACGGACGAGGAATCAGGACTACAGTGACGCACTAACGAAATCGGCCACAAGAGAGGTATAAGTGAATAACATCTCCCATCAACCCACCCGTCGAACTCAGGTGTTTTGCGTTTGGAGACGATATCCACCCACCTCTGCCATGTTGACCGTGTAGTGCGTTTGTCGCACGTAGCCATATTATGACTATTTACCACATCACCGTGATTCATATACAATCAGAAAGCTACAAACGTCCTTTAATATCCAATTCACTCTACCTCGGAAATAATATATTTTCATATATGTTACCGAAGGGGAATTTTTAGTTGATAATAAGTCCACCGTCCCGTGGGGTCGAACCAGCGACGGACGAGGGATCAGGACTACAGTGACGCACTAACGAAATCGGCCACAAGAGAGGTATAAGTGAATAACATCTCCCATCAACCCACCCGTCGAACTCAGGTGTTTTGCGTTTGGTAACATATATGAAAATATATTATTTCCGAGGTAGAGTGAATTGGATATTAAAGGACGTTTGTAGCTTTCTGATTGTATATGAATCACGGTGATGTGATAAATAGTCATAATATGGCTACGTGCGACAAACGCACTACACGGTCAACATGGCAGAGGTGGGTGGATATCGTCTCCAAACGCAAAACACCTGAGTTCGACGGGTGGGTTGATGGGAGATGTTATTCACTTATACCTCTCTTGTGGCCGATTTCGTTAGTGCGTCACTGTAGTCCTGATTCCTCGTCCGTCGCTGGTTCGACCCCACGGGACGGTGGACTTATTATCAACTAAAAATTCCCCTTCGGTAACATATATGAAAATATATTATTTCCGAGGTAGAGTGAATTGGATATTAAAGGACGTTTGTAGCTTTCTGATTGTATATGAATCACGGTGATGTGATAAATAGTCATAATATGGCTACGTGCGACAAACGCACTACACGGTCAACATGGCAGAGGTGGGTGGATATCGTCTCCAAACGCAAAACACCTGAGTTCGACGGGTGGGTTGATGGGAGATGTTATTCACTTATACCTCTCTTGTGGCCGATTTCGTTAGTGCGTCACTGTAGTCCTGATTCCTCGTCCGTCGCTGGTTCGACCCCACGGGACGGTGGACTTATTATCAACTAAAAATTCCCCTTCGGTAACATATATGAAAATATATTATTTCCGAGGTAGAGTGAATTGGATATTAAAGGACGTTTGTAGCTTTCTTATTATATATATATATATATATATATATATATATATATATATATATATATATATATATATATATATATATATATATATATATATATATATATATATATATATATATATATATAATATACACACATATATAAATATATAATATATCTAATATATATAGATATATATATATATATATATATATATATATATATATATATATATATATATATATATATATATATATATATATATATATATATATATATATATATATATATATATATATATATATATATATATATATATATATATATATATATATATATATATATATATATATATATATATATATTATATATATATATATATATATATATATAATATATATATATATATATATATATATAATATATATATATATATTATATATATATATATATATACATATATATATATATGTGGTGTAACTATATAGTAGCTCCGCGCAGCTGACGGCGATATAACTTCGACTTTTTCTACAGTTTTTTGGTTGCTAATTATGAATTTAACTTTCATTTTTGGCGCTCCAGCCTAATTAACCTGTAATTAACCACTGAAGTTCATCCAACGAGACAGGGTACCCGATGGGAATGCGGGGTTCTGGGTGGGGTATACTCCCGGGAGAGTGTTAGATGGCTATGTAACGGCCCCCCTGCATGTTTCTGCCCTACAATTCAGGGGATCCCTAGGGAAAGCGGGTTTAGTGGGTGGGGTACACGGCTGGGGATGAGAAACCAGCCAAAACCTAGATTTTGTGGCACCCCAGACATGAGAAACTACAAAATAAGCAGAGAACAAACAAGAACATTAAAGGCAACCCCTCCCATTACTACTATCCTCCCGAACATTTATTGGGGAGCCATTGGTTCATCCCTCACTCCCTTACTAAGGAAACTCGGAGTTTGGGGACCTAACCCCCCAAACACTTATCTAACCAATCACGTTGCGCTGTTATCCCCCCCACTGAGGAAAACCCCCTAAACATTGCCACTCCAAGTTGCTCACGCACCCCCGCCTCCTTGGGGGGGCTGTCCTTTTTCCGGGGTTCACATACGCATCCTGCACATGACAGGGATGGGTACGTCTGTTCTGAACAGTTCATATTTCGTCCAGCATGTGCAGTAACTTGTTAATCTGTTATCCCTACGTATGAATCTAACACACCCTGCCTGCAATCCTCCCAAACTATAAGTTAACATAGCAAAGAAAAAAACACATATACGCTTTGAGTTTATTCCTCTATGTTTCAACGTTCTTGGTTGCGCTTACCTGCAACTGTTGCAACACAGGCACCCACCCAGACCAGTACTGAACATGGCGCAGGGAGATTATATCCCCCCGAACATACTGCTAAACATGGCGAAATGCATTTACCCCACCAACCAGTTCCTCGCTGGGTGAGCGGGTTCCGTTCTCAGCTACCACTCTGTTGGTCGCGAGTTCGAATCTCCGACCGGCCAGTGAAGAACAAGAGGAATTTGTTTCTGGTGATAGAAATTCATTTCTCGCTATAATGTGGTTCGGATTCCACAATAGGCTGTAGGTCCCGTTGCTAAGTAACCAATTGGTTCTTAGCCACATAAAAGTAAATCTAATCCTTCGGGCCAGCCCTAGGAGAGCTGTTAATCAGCTCAGTGGTCTGGTTAAACTAAGATATAGTTAACTTTACCCCGCCAACCCAGTACTAAACTCGGCGAAAGTGTATCTGTATCGCAAAAATAATAACTTTCCCTACACACATTTTTCACACAACAGCATCGTTTCTCTGCTTCCTTATCATAACCAGCGTGATTCCATTTCCCCGACCCCATTACTAAATATTGCGAAATGCATTTAACCCACCAGCCCAGGACTAAACACGGCGAAAGTGTATCTGTACCCCAAAAACAAATTTTTTGCACGGCAGCATCGTTTCTCTGTTTCCTTATCATAACCAGCGGATTCCATTTCCCCGAACCCACTACTAAACACTGCGAAATGCATTTAACCCGCCAGCCCAGTACTAAACACCGCGAAAGCATATCTGTACCCCAAAAGTTACATTTTGCCCAGCCACATTTTTCCCAAGCATTTATGGTTTCTTTGCTTTACTGTCAACCAGTGCGAAGGTTTTTCAAAAACACCATTCCTGTTACCATCGCGTAAGTTTCCCCTTCCCCCCCAAGTCCCTCACGCAAACCCTTCCCCCTACACCAAATTGCGCCAAAAACCCCCACTTCCCACCCCCTCTTGCCCCACCATAGGCCTTATCTGCAACCCAAACCTACGCCTTAAAACATACAGATTTTGCGTTTCTTGTTCAGTACAGTGTTTGAATCTCTTCCGTCAACGTCACGTTCGTCTGAGCCCATAACTCTACACATCCACCCAGTGACTTGTGCTAACTGCTATATCAGTTACTGCAACTTTTCTGCCTACTGCTTAGGTAACTACGAACGGTTAATCAAGCTTTGTCCGGAGGAAGTACAGTTTTGTAGGCTACCTGGCTGAAGCCTATTTTAAGATTCATTTCCTCGACCCCAACACCATGTTCCACGCATTTTTAAAGGCAGCGGCTGATCTCTACCCTCCCGGTCCCTAAGGTAAGGCCAGTTAGTTCTGTTGGTGTTCATTTTTTTTTATCTGCAAATTGTTGTTTCCTGCCAGGTTGCTCCTTCCAGCCAGCTCCAAGTGCCTTCCCGCTCTTGTTTTTACCTTGGAAACTGGTTTTTTCTCCACTTTTACGGCCTCTGGTAAAGTTGGTGAAGTTTGTATTTTGTCGGCCACACACTTTGTCCCCATCCCCCTTACCGCTCAGTGTTTCCTCTCTCCCCCCACCCCCAGTGTTACGCTTCTACCCACACTGGTCCCTGACGAGTTTACCGTTTGCGCAATCTACCTCCCACTCCCTTCTTGCACCGCTCCCCACTTACCCCGCTTTTGGAGCACGTGAGGAAATTTCTCCCTCCCTGCCTCGTTAACTGCCCCCCTCCCTTCAGCCACTCCCTCCCTTTTACGAATGGCTCCCTCTCGTTTTTCCCTCCAGCTAGCGTCCCCGTAATGTAAACATGTCCGCTCCACTTCTCTGTTTTCCCCCACCCAGAACCCTGGACTCCCACAGAGTCCCCCTTTACTGTTGGATAGAGTTAGGGGGCAAATGACACCACCAACAAACAAACTCACCCCCGTTATCAGAAGCCATAAAAGTGGAGAAAAAACCAGTTTCCAAGGTACAAAACAGGCGAGGAGCTACTATATAGAATTACCATTCTTAGGAACACCATAATATTCTTTGGAAGCCTGACTTTATTATGGTAATTCTAAGCCGGCTGTCCGCGGTGAGCTGGCCTATGGCAATTGACGTTTTCCTATGTTATTTGACGTGCTGAACAAGAATTTAAAATAACATTTTGGCGGTCGGCTGTAACTAAAATGTAACTGACCGTTGAAAACTGCACATCTGTAGTGTGGGTCGCATACAGCTCAAGGGTAAACTACAGCTTAGCAGCAGCCTACCGGCAAAATGTTACCCTAAATTCATGTAAAGCAAGCAAAACAACACAGAAAAACGTCAATTGCCATAGTCTAGCTCAATTGGACACTATTCGTTAATTGTGACGGGGGGTGAAGAAACTTAACAGGCAAACAACGCCCCCATCTTGGGTTACGTAACCACTAGGGAGCCATCTGTTCAGCGGGGAAGGGGGGGGGGAAGATGGGGTTACGGTACTGCACAGAAAGTAGAAGTTGGTAAAGTGACGTAGGACTTATGTAGAGACGTGGCGGTAAATAACAGTTACCCAAAAAAATAACACTTCCATATAAAAAACACTCTGGTAAACCTATATATTGGCTCCGCGCCTGTTTTTACCTTTTCAACTGGTTTTTTCTACACTTTTAGGGCTTCTGATACTTGTGGTGTATCTGTTTGATGTCGGCCAAATGGAATGTCCCTTCGCCTTGTTTAGTACTGGCCCGGGGGGTGTTGGGTACCCATACGTCAACAAGTTATTGCACTTGCCGGACGGGATATGAACTGTTTGAGACAGACGTGCCCGTGCTCTGTCTTGTGAAGATCGCGTATGGAAACCCCTAGTTGGATGGACTTCACAGGTTAATTACACTCCAGCGCCAAAAATTAAAGGTAAATTCATAATTAGCAACCTAAAAACTGTAGAAAAAGTTAAGTTAGAAGACAGTTGCAACCGCGGAGCTACCATATAGTTCTACCGCTCTCTGCCAGGGGCACTGGGTGAACCGAAAGCTCCCTGTAAATCGACGCATGCGTGAAAAGTGTCTTTGGAACGGCTCCCACTGTCCATTTATTCGGCCTTTTTTTTTCGCTTGTTTTTTGTGTTCCAAATGGCATATGTAACAGGAAACACAACAGTAAGGTGCCCAAACCTTTTCCCAAGTTATTTACCCGACCCAGAACCCCGGATTCCCAACGGGTCCCCCTTACCGTTAGCTATTCTCGAAAGTGTTTTCACCCAACCAAAACCCAGATTCCCAACAGGTCCCTCTTACCGTCAGCTACATTTCTAAGGTAAATTACAGCTCAATTACTTTTGGCCACCAAAATATTACCTTGAATTCTTCTTCTATAGAAAAACGCCAACTGCCATAGGCTAGCTCACAGCGGACAGCCGGCTTAGATCTACCAATAATAATAATAATAATCAGTGCCATTCAAAATGAACTAAAAAAATATGAATATGACAAATTTTTACCTAACCTGGACGAACAGCCTAACCTGTATAGACAGTCTAGCCTGGAAAAATAGCCATGGAGAGGGGTTCAATAATGCGTTCTTGAAGTCCATTTGTGCATGTTTGGAAGCGAAGAAAGTTATTATAGTCCATCTGTGCACGTTTGGAAATGAATAAAGTTATTAGGCTAACCTCGGGTTGAAAGGCCAAAGGATAAATACAGGCATTAAGCTGCACAGGGAGGGTAGCCTACCAATGGCCGCCTTCACTAAAACTCCACTTCAGTTACAAATAACACTTTTTTTAACACTTACGTTTACTTAACGTCTACGTCTAAGTAATCGCGTACACGCGAGCCATAGCAAGCATAAACAATGCTTACTTAGGCAGTAACCGACCGAGAAACGGTTGTGCGTTATGTCTGCGGTTCTCAAGGAGGAGGATCATCAGCTTAGTCACGTGACCTGGGTTCCAGTGATGTTCTCGCTTCGGGCAGATGCTATTTCGGGCCATTTTTTGCTCATTTTGGGACTTTTTAAAAATATTTTAGACTTATTTAATAGTATAAAAACTTTTACGACCAAATTTCATCACATTTCTCTTAATTTTAATGTTACGGTGTTGACTGAACGAGTGGAACAGTGGAATGGTAGAAAGTGGAGTTAACAGAAAACCAAAAACATTGACGGCTCTGATAACATTTCGAGTTTGAATTAAAGTAGTTATATGTATTTGAACCGATTTGAAAAAACTTAATTTTAAAGTATTTATTTATTTTTTCACTTTTTAAATTTTAATGGAAATGCTTCTAACAAAAGTGAGAGGATTTACTAAGTGGTAATTAAAAAGAGTCAGACGAATTTTGAATATAAAATTTTATAGTCAGCTCCCTGTTCACATTGTCTTGTTAACAATAAATGGTATATCTATTTTATTACTCAGTATTTCACGCTTACAAAGACAATTATAGAACGCAGGACAAAATGTTTAAAGTGCTTCTGATCAAATCTACAAACGAAGAGAGCACTGCAGCGAACGAAAAGAGACAAATCATGAGTAAAATAACGGCGCCAGTTGAACAGGTTAAAACAACAAGAGATGGACACTTATTTGTAAGATTTCCAGACGGGAAAACTTAGAAAAGGCAAAAATGGAGATTCAGAATATCGACAATAT
The DNA here is from genome assembly GCA_039081455.1 of Macrobrachium rosenbergii. Classification (NCBI taxonomy): domain Eukaryota; kingdom Metazoa; phylum Arthropoda; class Malacostraca; order Decapoda; family Palaemonidae; genus Macrobrachium; species Macrobrachium rosenbergii. Next base: position 73,901 of record JANJGK010001767.1, read on the forward strand.
ATCAGTAAATGAGAAGGGTAAACTTAAACCAAGAATAAAAGTAGTTTATGTCCCGAATGATGAAGATGACATTGTCGATAACATTGTAAAGAAAAATCCATGGATAGGTAGCCTCATTTCTGAAAATGATGACCTGAAAATTGTAAAGGAAATGATAGCCAAAGATGACAAACATAAACACTGTATCATCAAATGCACACCACAAATACGAAAGGCTATCTATGATAGAGGTGACAAATTGTGTACACTGCATAGCCGTTGCAAAGTATACGACTGTTACATAGCCTACCCTATCAGTGCTATAAATGTCACAGCGCAGCAAATTGTAGAAATGACCAAGATTGCCCAAGATGTAGTGAAACTCACAAATCAAATGAATGTGCTAGCAACATCTTCAAGTGTAAAAATTGTGTAAAGAAAGGTCGTAGTGAAACTAAACATAAAACATATGATGGCAGTAAGTGCACTGTATATGAAGAATGTATAAAAGGTAAAAAATAATATGGATCATGGCCTTGACTAATAATCTTCCATGCAATTTAATAAGAAAAAGGCAAATAAAAAAAAAAAAGAACTAAAGACTCTCCTATCCTGCAGGAGGTACGATACTGACGAGGAAACACTGAAAGACAATTACAAAATATAAAAAGCACCTTATTTTGAAAACGTACAAGGGCCCGCCAGAGGGGGAATTATCCCTGTGGAGGGCTCCACATAAAACCAAACAGTGAAACAAAGTGAAACACACATACTGACAGATTTGGGAAATTCCGTCACGATACGTGGATTAGCAAATGAAGTCAATAATGCATGTGGACATAGATGAAATAACGATGAATTAAAAAGAAATGGTCTCCATAAACGATAAGGATATAATTATCATAACAGACAAATATTCAACAATAATAGCCTACTAGGCTATTAAAAAGTGCCACGAAGTAAAGAGGGATTTGTCTTAGAAAACTCCTATTTTCCACGACACGGGAGATTCAACTCCAGCGCCTCAGACATAGGCCTATATTTCAGCTGACCCTCGATCGACAAAGCCTATGGACACCAGGGTGTAATGCCCCCATTACTATAAGCACACACACAAGTCTCACGTAGTTTAATATACCGTCTATAATAAATCTGAGTTACAGAATATTCGCTCTGGATACGAGGCCATTTTGCAAAGTGAATATAGTCTTGACTAACTGCCAAACTTTCACGTAATCTCAGATCAAAAAGAATACTTTTATTCACCCACTTTCTCAGGCAACAGCTACCCACCCTGCAGGCCTGTGTCGATTACAAAGGAAGTGAAATGATGCTTAAAAGACTGCAATATATTTTCATGTAAGTCACGCGAGAGAGAGAGCATTTGAACACTGCACACCAAGATTATACAACAAAATACCGCCAAAAGTGAAGAGCATACAAGAAGAAGGCAAATTTAAAAAGGCACTAAAGACTCTCCTATTCTGCAGGAGTTTAGATACTGATGAAAAACACTGAAAGACGACAATTATAAGATATAAGAAGCACCTTAATTTGAAAATGCACAAGGGACCAACGCCACAGAGGGCTCTACAGAAAACCAAACAAAGTGAAGTATGTGCACCGTCAACATAAGCAGAATGCATTCCTTTCGATCCACCCTCATCGTCTATAGCCTTTTTCCTTAATTAATAAACGTCTCCGTACAGTAACATTCAAGTCACCATATATATATATATATATATATATATATATATATATATATATATATATATATATATATATATATATATATATATATATATATCTTAACCAATCCATACCACAGACAACGCGCGAATTATGGATATATAATATGTGTCATGAGTACCCTTCGGAATTTTCACGTTGCAACGCCCCGGATATCCATTTGTTTCCAAGACTTTCAAGACTTCTCATTTGAACCATCTGAACACTTGAAACGAAATCAAGGTGTAAAAACCAAGTAGCTTTCGCTACCCAAAAACGCTTACGGTGCAAATACCACCAAATAACTGGGATCTTTTTTTTTTTTTTTTTGAGCTTTTGAAGATTGCAGCCATTACAGTAGGCCTAACGCTGGTACCCCCACCTCGTCTCAAGGAGTTCGGGTCGGTTCGGCCGTAAGCACGTTTACGTGCAAAATGGGCGCCGTGTTTAGTACCAGCCCCTTGGAGATGTACGTAAAATATAGAATAATGACGGTAAATACCATAAACATAACGTATACACAGCCCAGTGCATGTATGCAAACCCTATCTGCACGTATACATACACCAGGCGTGCCAAATCATTTTCCACGAGAGAGAGAGAGAGAGAGAGAGAGAGAGAGAGAGAGAGAGAGAGAGAGAGAGAAATCTAACTGGTGAACTGTTGTTTAGATCTGTCGGACTGGTCTCTATAGAAAGACAAGTCTTGGGCCAGTCTTTAGATAAAAAAAAAAAAATAAAGCGAATGACTGCGTGTGTGTATATGTAATTGTGTGTATGTATAATTGTGTGGAAGCAACCATCAATAAATGTTAACATTGCACGCGCGCACACAATTATACGTACACACAATTACATATACACACACACGTAGTCATTCTTTATTATTTTATTTTATTTTTTTTTTTATCTGAAGATTGGCCCAAAAGACTCGTCCTTCTATAGAGGCCAGTCCGACAGTTGTAAACAACAGCTCACCAGTTAGATTTAGCACCGAAATTCGTCTGTGTACTCTCTCTCTCTCTCTCTCTCTCTCTCTCTCTCTCTCTCTCTCTCTCTCTCTCTCTCTCTTTCAAACTGATTTGGCACGCCTGGTGTGTATACGTGCAGATAAGGTTTGTATACATACACTGGGGTGTGTATACGTGCGCGCAATGTGTATTTCATTCTTATGTTGTCCGTCCATATATATACATTACTCTGAATATTGCTAAGTGATACGTTAACAACAGGAGGACATTCGTAGAGAGAGAGAGAGAGAGAGAGAGAGAGAGAGAGAGAGAGAGAGAGAGAGAGAGAGAGAGAGAGAGAGAATCTGATGGAATAGTTTCACCCCATGGTACGGATTTCCTCATCGAGGCCCTCTCGGGTTTAACTATATCCAATACATTTTGATGGAGTCCAGATAGTTAACAGATGACCAGAGAGAGAGAGAGAGAGAGAGAGAGAGAGAGAGAGAGAGAGAGAGAGAGAGGGAGAATCTGATGGAGTACAGATACTTAACAGGTGACCAATACACGCTCTTTCTCTCTCTTTACACGAGCTGCAACCCACGACGGTTGACTAACAGTCAGGTCTGTTGTAAAGCCGTGATGACGATTATTCTGTTGGTGCTTAGCCATAGTTACCTCAATTCAAAAATTTAATCAAATGGGGATTTTGTGATATTCTCCCACCAAGTGCACAGTCTCTGGTCACCAATGTCGCCACGATCAGGAAAGCATTAATAAAATCAGTCTTGACAGATTTTTCGAAAGCAGCATAAAAATTAATTCTAGCTGCGAGCTTTATGCCATTTGAATTTAATTTCACTCTCAAACGTTTATATATCAAAAACTGTACTCATTGCACTCTTCATTCTTAACTTCACTCCTGATTCCTTGAAACATGAGATTGGGAGGGACTTTTGGTCGCTTATAGAGTCCAGAGGTCCACGTCAAGTCCCTCTTATCCTTTCACCACCTAACCACACCTATGGACCCTGAACCACGCCTAAATTTAACAGCCTTGGAATCTTGGAATCAAATTTTGGAAAGTCAGATATGAATGATGGTCATTCAACCTTGAGAGACTTCACAATCTACCAGTATTTTTCGAAGTTTGCAAAATTCTCTGAAGTTCTCTTACCACATCACCTCTTTCCAGGAGATTTCCAGTGTTGTTTCAAACCTCGAACGCCGCCTGCAGATCAAGAACATCCTTTAAGAAAGTAAGAGAAACTAAGCCACAATGACCTTGTTCTTACCAAGAGTTTTCTTCTTCATTTCTTCAACACCTGAATTTACACACACCCAACCGTGCAGCTTCTTCATGCTTACAAGTTCACTGTGGCAGTGCTGCTCATTTTCCGTTGCAAAAATTCCGCCGTTTTCTTCCTAACGTACTCTGGACTAAATATCGTAGTATATTTGGAGTAACGATAAAGTCAAGGTTTTTGGTATTTTTTTATTTATTTTTTTAGACTAACTAATCTTATTAGATTAGTGCGAATCAGAATCCTTAATTGTATTGGTTTCTTTGTTGTTCAGTAATTTGATCATATTCAGAGGAAATAACGAACAAGTAACGGTATAATTATGGCTTAAGTTTCATCGCCATCAGAAGAATTTTACATTAGTACATATTCTTGGGAATCATTTCACAGCGGGATAAATTATCTTGTCCTTTAATGTATGACTGATATTGGTTCTATTTTATATATATATATATATATATATATATATATATATATATATATATATATATATATATATATATATATATATATATATATATGTAACGAGGACAGAATTAACACCTTTTTGAAGGTGTACGTAACGTGCTCCAACGATCTTTATTCATGGAACGGAGGCGTATGAACGTTCGCTCACGGCAGCACTTACATCTATTTTTCTCTCTCTCTCTCTCTCTCTCTCTCTCTCTCTCTCTCTCTCTCTCTCTCTCTCTCTCTCTCTCTCTCTCTCTCTCTCTCTGTGTATCGCCTCTCTCTCTCTCTCTCATCGTTTTCCGAAGTTCACCCACCCGAATCGCACTCATTCTCACCAAATCAATTAAATGGACCACTTAAAGAAACGCAATAGTTTCTACAAAAATAGGTTTATTATTCAAATAACCCAACAAGAAATGAACAAAACAAAGCAAAGATTAAAATGCATAATAAATGAATTATCGAGTTAGATAACTAAACTCTGAACTGTAAAACACTTCTGATTAAAGAAGTCTCACTATGGCTAATAGCCTGAAAATATCCAAACTCACACATACTCCCCAAATCAATAACTAGTCATGTCAAAAGCAGTCTACCACATGTTATTCGAAACCGTCCACACTATCCACCGACATCTGTCCACAGACATCTGTCGGAAGAATCAAACATGATAGAAAACTCCCAAAAATATATGAAATGCAAAACACAATAATGGAAAGTGTAAAATGCATAGCCAAGATATGGCAAACGTAACATGACAAAATAATAATATAAAAGAGGTATGAATATTCATATTAAATCTCCCACACCAGTTCAAAAGTTCATAATGATTAGAAAATCATGGTAAAAAATCACAAGTTCAATTTTCTCCCATAAAAACAGAGATTTCAAACTCTACCTTATCTGCTGATTCAAAGCCTGGATCCTCTCCAAAGCTACGTCTAGACAACTGCAGTTCTATCACGTTAATGAACGATCAAACTCACTTTTAGGGCAGATTTTGGCACAATCTAGATCAAATTAACGCACGTACTCACGAATATACATAACACTTCGGAGATCACCTGACCGGCAACATTGCTGAGGAATCAAACTATTTGTTGAACACAAAGATTTTACCTCGAGTCTCTCGACCTACTTCCATCTGACTCCATAAATTCTTTCATCACATCTTAAAGCATTGAAGCTATGAAATGCATATATGTGTCCTTTAAAATTTGTAGCAGCCATATTTTCTGAAATAGAGCTCGGCCACCACATAAGAGCGTCTCGCTCTCCTTAACGGCAAACTAAAACAAAAGCATATGTATAAAACATAACAAAATAGGACTATGCTCAATTAGCAATGTCTACTGCACTGCAGCTTTAAGGACTGCTCTCATGACGCACTTCCAAAGTCACTGGGGTTGAGTTCTTAGAGCCTTTACATGTAATCTTACAAACACGAATAAGCTTTACTACTCCCACAACAAGAATTATCAGTAAAATAGCTATTAAGACAATTAAAATTGTCGGCATAATATATTCCTGATACTGGAACATCACTGAATCGTCAATGTCTTCCAACGGTGGAACCGTCATTGGTACCTTGGTTGTAGGTACCTCCACTACCAAATGTTCGTTATGCGTATGACGCATAATTATCTTCTCGGAACTGTTGAATACAGCACGGCTAAGTACGAGAAATTCCGTAGACAGGATTCTGCAGGATGGATCAAACAGTTTGGATCCTCGGAGAACGAATGATGTCGACTTGTTGCTCTGGCACATCATTGTAACTGCATACTCCTTGTAAAAACACGGCAGGAAGAGTACTGGTGGACTCAATGTGGTAATCTCGCAGGAACTGTCTAAAGTCACATTCTGTCGGAGTCTGTCTATGAACTAATGACAACTCACAACCACCCACAGACACAACTCGCAACTGGAAAATACTACTGTCACACACACACTTCTCTCTAACTAAAGCACAACTCGTCTTATAATCAACTCCCGAACCTTGATATTGATCTCCCAAAACGAACATGGTTTCTAATCTATCCCATGTCACTACTGAGTCTCCCAAAAACACTCGAAAAAGGTCTAATAACAAAAAGGTTTCATGTTACTGAACCAAACAAAAACTACTAATGCAAAAATCAAACACTCACAATGTGAACTAATTCCAAGTTTGTATCTCAGAATAATCACAGTCAACTCACCACTAAACACAACAACTCTACGGAACTCACTCATAAAAAAAAATTCTATCCAAACACTAAAAGGTATCATATCTCGTAAAAGACATGAAAGTTCTACTCTGGTTAGCAAATATTTCGCAACACCTGACTAACTCTCAACAAAATAGCAATTGACGTAATGGCAATCGCTCCCATGATCATAACAATTACAATTACTCACAATACAGCTCCCTTAATTTTAAAAAAAAGAAACTGGAAAAAAAAATCCAAACACTCAAATACGATCTCCCAACTCGAAAAAAAAGATCAGACTTGTTCGGTCCGATATACTAAGTACCTCCCCCAAAAAAAAACAATCTAAACAACACCCATATTGCGTCAGATGATAAAATACATCATAACACAACAACACACTAACACACGGGTCAAATCTCGTATGAAATTAGCCCATGTCTCAATTCCCAAAATCATTCGAAAACAAATGACTAAGAACTTCAACATCTAATATGAACAAGAGACAAAAAAAAAATTTAAAAAATAAATGTCATATATATACAAATATCAACCCACTTATCCCCCTAACTATATACAAACGTTCCATTACATCCCAACTTTCTTTAACTTCGAAATATGGGTCAATTTCGTCACTCCAGTATTTACATCTTTAACTACAAATCTATTCCCTCTTTTGATCTCTACAATCTCAAAAGGTCCGTGGAACTTCGGACTTAATTTATAATTCAGATCATTCCGAACATTCACTTTAACAAACACTCTATCACCCATCGAAAAAGCTACTCCCCTCGATTTCGTGTTACTTTTCTCTACCATTGCACGCGAACTAAGTTCAAGTTCTTTACTGATACGTGCAAATCTTTCTCTCGCTGTATTTATCAATGAAGTGACCGTAACATCACCCTGAACACTCTCTGGTAACAAATCAAAAGGTCCTTTCAACTTGTATCCATACAAAGCTTCTGCTGGAGATATCTTAATTGTGTCATTCATCATAGTATTGATACTAGATCGCACTTCATCCAAAGATCTGTCCCAATGTGTATCGGAACCTCCCACCGTCATGCGTAAAGCTTCGATTACTTTCCGATTCGCCCTCTCACACAACCCATTTGCTTCAGGTCTATACGGGATTATAGATACTTTCTTTATCCCCAACAAATTAGCAAGACCGTCTAAAGTCTTATTAATAAACTCCCTACCATTGTCTGTGATCAGACATTCAGGAACACCATATCGACAAATTATCCCCTTAAAAAAACGCTATAGCAACTTCCTCAGCTGATTTGTATTTCAGTGGGAAAATCTCGACAAAGCGAGTCAACTCATCAACAACTACTAATAAATGTCTATAACCATAAGCGGACTCTGAGAAGTTACCCAGAATATCCATATGCACTCTCTGAAACGGCCTATGTGGTATGGGATATGAACCCAAACGACACGACACTGTCGTCGCTGGCTTATTCGCATTGCAAATAGCGCACTTCTTCACAAAGGCTTCTACTGCGGAAAACATATTTTTCCAAAAGAACTTTGACCTGACGTTTTCATACGTCTTGTCTACACCCAAATGAGGAGAACCAAATTTACAATGTACAATGTCTAGAACTTGTGGTACTAGACTCTCTGGCACGATGATTTGTGTAATCTCACCCATGCTTCGAGTACTTCGCAAGTTATACTTAACTTTCCTCACCAATAAATTATTCTCCAACTCTAGACCAGAAAAAGGCAACTTATACCCTTTCTTCGGTGAAACTCCCTTAAGAAATGCCTTAGCATCTGACAACAATTTATCTTCATCTTGCTTTTGTTCCAGCAAGCCTATGTCCCAAGTGACATTTTCACCCGTAATATAACACACTGCGTTACTCTCACTATCACGAATAACAATCTCTCCCGAGACTGCCGACTCACTATTTCTCCCCGAAGTATGCACTGTAGGAACGTGTATGTCCTCTACATGCGATCTCTCAGAACTACTAATATCAGAGACATTAGACACCAAATATTTACTCTCTTCTCCCACACAGGATTCGGTGTGTATTTCCTCATCCTCGACCGGAAAATATCTGCTCAATGCATCTGCAACTACATTATGCTTACCTTCAATGTATTTGAGGTTTGCATCAAAATCTCTCAATGTTAGGAACCAACGTGCTCTCTTGGGCGACAAATTTGGCTTATTAAAAAGCTCTAACAACGGTTGATGATCTGTAAAAATCTCAACTTTATTTCCCAACAACAACATCTTAAAATGAACAAGGCTAGAGACGACTGCGAAAGCCTCCTTGTCCACAACTGACATCAGCCTTTCGTTACTACCACGTGTTTTGAACTTTCTGCTATAAAAAGCAATTGGGTGTAATTTCCCCTCAAATTTCTGCATCAAACACGCACCTATACCTTCCTGACTCGCGTCTGTCACTAAGGTGAACGGTTGACTAAAATCTGGAAACTTCAAAACTGGTGGGTTCACCAAAGCGTTCTTAAGCTTCTCAAAAGCTAATTGTTGACTATCACCCCAAACAAACTTAACGTCTTCTCGTAACAAATCTGTCAATGGCGACGCTATTGTAGAAAAATTCCGCACAAAACGGCGAAAGAAACCCGACATACCTAGGAACGAACGAATCTGTTTCCTGGTTTTGGGAACTGGAAAATTCACAATGGCTTTAACTTTCTCATCATTCACTCTAACTCCCTCTTTAGAGATAACATGTCCTAAATAGACAATTTTTCTCTTCAGAAACTCACATTTGGCCAATTTGACCTTTAACCCAGCGAACCGTAATCGCTTAAGGACTTCTTTTAACACCTTTAGATGTTCTTCAATTGTATCTGTGCATATGAGAATGTCATCCATGTACACAAACACCGACTTTCCTAACAAGCCATGAAGTACTGTGTTAACCAGTCTAGTAAATGTTATTGGGGACCCTTGTAATCCAAAAGGCATCCTATTAAACTCGTAATGTCCCTTTGGTACCGAAAATGCTGTATATTTACGGCTACTCTCACAAAGGGGAACTTGTAAAAACCCTTGCATCAGATCTATAGATGAATATATATTCTTGCCACCGATCTCAACAAACAAATCAGGCAAACAAGCTACCGGATATCTATCTGGGCATGTTTTTTCATTCAATTTACGAAAATCTACACAAACTCTGATACTACCGTCTTTCTTAGGAACTGCAAGCAAAGGAAAATTAAACGGAGAATTGGACGGTCTAATAATGCCTTCCGACTCCCACTTCTGAACTTCTTTTTCTACTTCTTCTCTGATCTTAAAAGGAATTCGATATGCTGGAATATATATGGGATTTGTACCCTTTTCTAGGCGGATTGAATGTTCTAAAACATCTGTAACTCCTAATTTATCTCCCTTCAAAGCAATAATATCTAGATATTCTTTCAACACTTTCTCTACTTTATCTGAATATTCAGGATAATCAACTTTAGCCAAGTGTTCATGTAGAACCTGACTTCGGAACTGTTGCTCCTTGTTAGGAAACATATTCCCGTCTCCACAAAAACTCACTAATTTATGCTCTTCCTTAAACTCTTCAAAATCAATTACATAAGTACCCTTGTGATATTTTTTCACTGAGTCTTGATAGCTAACTAATTCTACTGAAGTCACGCCTGCGACTGAAAATTCATTCACTGACACCGTACTCACAACGTCTTTGAATTTCTCGGTTCCCTCAACAACGCACACTTGAGAAGGAAACTTTTTCTCTTTCAGCGACACTTTAACTAATGTAGGAACTCGCGGTTGCAATTCAACATCTTCCAACAAAAATCCTTTGAAAGATCTCTGCGGAATATCTTCACTCTCTAATGACTGTGTTACACATGTCTCAGACTGTGTCTTAGGTTTCTCACAAGTTTCTTTCCTGTGTATATATGGAACAAAACAACCCGACTCACCTATTGTAATCCCCTGAACTCCCGTAAGAATGTTGATGTTATGTCGCATACAAGAAGGGTGTCCTAGCAAAACCATTTCACCTAAGGCTAATCCTTCTATGACCAAAAATGATTCTACTATTGTCTTTCCACCGATACAAAGCGTAAGAAATGACGAACCTAAAATATTCAGTTTCCTCGCTTGTACATCACACACTGTCTCACTAGAAGGGACTAATTTGCACTCTGGAAACCTCGAGTGAAAAAGGTCAGCATTTACTAAGTTAACTGAGCTACCAGAATCAATGAAAATAGAAATTTCATTGCCATTAGAGAATCCACGTACAATCGGCCTAGGTTCTAGTGACTCTACGACCTGATTAGTCATTATCCTGTGTCCGTTTTCGAACTTATCTTGTGAAAATTCTGCTGTTCCTTTGTGTATCTAGAACTTGCATCATGTGGAATTCTCCTGTCATATCTAGAAAAACCTCCCCGTGACTTCCCTGAATAATCTCTATTCTTCGTGGCTGGGCAAAATCTCCATCCATGATCTGAAGATTTGCAAACTGAACAATATCTCACTCTGCAATTTGACTTACTATGGCCTATTTTATCACAATTAAAACAACGTACCGTTGTGACTGATCTCTCTGGAATTTTCTTCGATTCTACTCGTGCACATGTCTTCGCTGTTGCATCATTTCCCGAATGCGGGCGACTATCATTATTCTGTGGTTTGGAAACCGCAGCTGATATTTTTGCACCTCCCTGTACAAAACTACTGTCCAGTGTCGGGCATTTTGCTAGATTTTTGTTAATCTGTGCAAACAAAAAGGATTCGTCTGTATCCTGATCAATTCTCTTATCAAAACTATCTACAATTACATCTGGGACTGACGTTAAAAGGCAAGCAAAGTGTAACAATCTTTCAAAATTATCTAAGGAGATATTATTTCCAGTTACCCATGGAGAACCTGTTATAGATTTCTTTAATTCAACTACTGCATCGAATAAATTCGCACTGTATGTGACTAGTGAATCATTGCCCTTCTTTATTTTGAGAAACTCTCGCAAATTCCGAACTGCGCATTCACGTTGAACTCCGCCATAAGTAGCTCGTAGAAATTTCTGCAGTTCATTCCAAGTTTTGCACCTTCTGAACCCGAAACTGCGTGCTCGTTTCCCAATATCTCCTTTATCTAAATCCAGAAATGATTTAGCCTCTGTTAAAGCTTCAGCGCCATTCGTAATTTTCTTGGAATTCAGATAATTGTTCACTGACTCAATGAAAGTTTCTATATTTTGGGTTGGCTTTCCATCAACTAACCCTTTAAAATTTGTAATTCCCCCACAAATGTTCGTCACTTTATGCACCACAACTGATTGGGATGTGCTTGCTGCATCGTCCGGCATTTTGTGAGTAATCACACGCCCTGAGCGTAACAACATAAAAAGAGAAACCAAAAAGAACACTAGAGAAAGGCACAAGTTACCCCCTCTAAAAGAAGAACAGAAAACGGCGTTCTGCGCAACTTACGAGAATGGGGTACTTACCAATTTTGAAACAGAAAACGAAGTACCTATCTCTCAACAGAGCTGTGTGCAGCCTGTGACGTCACCTACTCGACGGCGAAGCAAAAAAGACACCCAGCGCGTTTCTAGTTGAATCATCACTTTGCGTAATTAACTCACAATCGCCACTTTCACACTTATTTGGGTATTTTGTTAACCCCAAAATTGCTCTAGAGATCAACCAGATCTATTTCACAACTCCCCACTCCCAGTACTCGAATAGAAACGAAAAAAAAAAAAAGAGGAAAGGTTCCCCGTATTTCACACGTAATCACGACCTACTCAGTCATTCAACACTGACCCGTCGCCTTAGCTCTTAGGTGAAGTCGCCTATGCCTTGGGCATCAACGTTACCAATTAGTCTATTAGCAATCTCCCTCTTTCGCCATCATTAAAGACACTAAAATCATGCTGCCACCATTTAATTCTGTAACGAGGACAGAATTAACACCTTTTTGAAGGTGTACGTAACGTGCTCCAACGATCTTTATTCATGGAACGGAGGCGTATGAACGTTCGCTCACGGCAGCACTTACATCTATTTTTCTCCTCTCTCTCTCTCTCTCTCTCTCTCTCTCTCTCTCTCTCTCTCTCGTCTCTCTCTCTCACCGTGTATCACCTCTCTCTCTCTCTCTCTCTCTGTGTATCGCCTCTCTCTCTCTCTCTCATCGTTTTCCGAAGTTCACCCACCCGAATCGCACTCATTCTCACCAAATCAATTAAATGGACCACTTAAAGAAACGCAATAGTTTCTACAAAAATAGGTTTATTATTCAAATAACCCAACAAGAAATGAACAAAACAAAGCAAAGATTAAAATGCATAATAAATGAATTATCGAGTTAGATAACTAAACTCTGAACTGTAAAACACTTCTGATTAAAGAAGTCTCACTATGGCTAATAGCCTGAAAATATCCAAACTCACACATACTCCCCAAATCAATAACTAGTCATGTCAAAAGCAGTCTACCACATGTTATTCGAAACCGTCCACACTATCCACCGACATCTGTCCACAGACATCTGTCGGAAGAATCAAACATGATAGAAAACTCCCAAAAATATATGAAATGCAAAACACAATAATGGAAAGTGTAAAATGCATAGCCAAGATATGGCAAACGTAACATGACAAAATAATAATATAAAAGAGGTATGAATATTCATATTAAATCTCCCACACCAGTTCAAAAGTTCATAATGATTAGAAAATCATGGTAAAAAATCACAAGTTCAATTTTCTCCCATAAAAACAGAGATTTCAAACTCTACCTTATCTGCTGATTCAAAGCCTGGATCCTCTCCAAAGCTACGTCTAGACAACTGCAGTTCTATCACGTTAATGAACGATCAAACTCACTTTTAGGGCAGATTTTGGCACAATCTAGATCAAATTAACGCACGTACTCACGAATATACATAACACTTCGGAGATCACCTGACCGGCAACATTGCTGAGGAATCAAACTATTTGTTGAACACAAAGATTTTACCTCGAGTCTCTCGACCTACTTCCATCTGACTCCATAAATTCTTTCATCACATCTTAAAGCATTGAAGCTATGAAATGCATATATGTGTCCTTTAAAATTTGTAGCAGCCATATTTTCTGAAATATATATATATATATATATATATATATATATATATATATATATATATATATATATATATATATATATATATATATATATATATATATATATATATATATATATATGATTTTACCTGGGGAAATGGTTACTATGGGCCAGGTATCAACACTTACCGTTACTTTAGCCTTGTTATCTAAACTTGGTGGGTGCAGGTAATCATAAAACACAAGAAAACGGGGGATTTCCATGTGAGCTTAGGGCTCTGCTCACAAGGAATGTGTACGTAAACACGTTAGAGTTCAATTAAAATTACGTACATTTACACAAAAGAATATCAGAAGATGAAAGAATGTTGCACTGAGGCTTGCGGGGGCCCCAGGGGAAATTTCTACTTGACGAACTCGAACTTGGAATCCGTTAGTGGGGTTTTTACGCAAGACACAATTCAATGGATATTCTACTGCAAATTGGTCCCTCTGAAATGAGAGGTTCAGGTACAGTATTACAAGCCAGTAAATGGAGATAGGAAAATACTCAGGAATTCGAGGCCGCACTGAGGGTTCCACAAGGCCTCGAATGAGCAATGATAGGCAATCACTTAAAACACAGACATTTGAATAAAACTGGTACTATCACGAGGCAAAGGAAAATTGGAATTTACTGGCCCTTAAAAGAAACACTTGAAGGGCAATTCGTGACTGATAGGGACTCTTCAACAAGCACTTTATCATGTAGAGGAAGGGGTCTCCAGTGAAGAATGGCGAAGAGTGGGTCCGTGTTTCACTAGACAAAATATGACTGGGGCATGTGTTCCTGTGATGAAGATGGGGCGTCACTCACTCCTCCAGCATAGCGGTCCCGCACGCGTCTTATGGCAATCTGCCTCACGACTTCATGACGTCCCTCGAGTGTCTGACTCGTGTCTCCTTCGTCTGTCCCTATTTAAGGCAGTGACAATGCAGTAGTCATCTTTCATGAGTCAACTCGTCCAGGTGTGCCGAACATCTGGCCGCTTCTCCGAGGGGTGCCTGCCAAGAATCCCACACAGGTCACTTTGCCCCAAAAGAGAAAGTTGTAAAGTAGCTTAAGGATGCTAAGCTTCTTTAGGGAGGGGCCTTAATCCCTCTTTTCTCTACCTTCGACCCGCGTTAAGCAAATGCCAGGTCAAGGATGAAACAATAAAACAGAGTGTTTTTATAGTGGCTTCTTGCGAGATATAATAATATATATCATATAAAAGTGAATATTTGTATGTTTGTATATTTGTAGCTTTGTGAGTTATAGAAATCCGAACCGCTTGACTGATCTAGACAAAATTTGGCACGTGGCCATCATTTGACCCAAATTAGAAAACAGGATAGGTTTCAAACCCGTATCCCTTCCCCTTCCCCCTTCCCTTATAACTTATGTGGTAAATAAACTGTAACGGTTTATCACACCTCATTTCATGTACTCGATGTCATAGAAATATATTATTGAAAATGCTTTACTTTCCTGTGGTTAATAATTCTGTATCAAGGTTTGTGTTTTGGGTTTGTGGAAAAAAGGGACAGTCAGCACAGTAATACCTGGATAAAAGGGACAGTCACTACAGTAATACCTGGATAAAAGGGACACTCACCACAGTAATACCTGTATAAATGGGACACTCACTACAGTTATACCTGGATAAATGGGACAGTCAGTACAGTAATACATGGATAAATGAGACTGTCACTAGAGTAATATCTGGATAAAAGGGACAGACAGCACAAGGAGGTGAAGAAAAATATTTTGGAGTCCTTCAGATTTTTCCCAGGCAGCACTGGGTTGGTTAACTAGTACATATATATATATATATATATATATATATATATATATATATATATATATATATATATATATATACATCAAATATAAAGGAGCCCATAGAAATGCCAAAATGTGGAAAATAAAGGCTATATTTCAGAGACCGAACTGTCTCTCTCCTCAGGCAAATAGTGAATGAGAAAAAGTTACAGAAAAGCGGTATTTATGCCAGAAGGTCCATAGGTCAGCCGTTAAGTTACTCCAGTTGACAATTTCTCTTTAATATTCTTGATTGCTGGTTGGAGGAAGATTTGATCTATAATATCTGAATCCCACGCACCTCTTGGTACATTCATGGTGTTTCTTTGTTTAATCAAAGTTGATTCCACTATCTGGCTTTTGAATTATATATATATATATATATATATATATATATATATATATATATATATATATATATATATATATATATATATATATATATATATATAAAACCAGGAAATGGTGAATACTGCGATAAACCAATGTGATAACTTATTCATCTCCATCACACCTAAATCGTGAAAGTCTGACCCCGTCAGGTTTACCTGAGTCATTCAGTTTGCAATTTTTCAAGAGGCTAATGACTGAGTCATCACCTGAGAAATGCTGTTCCTTAACTTCCTTTTCAAAAAAACAAGCAACGGCTACGTACTTAACTGGAGGCAGAACATGCAATTTACCGGCTTTCCCTACTGTTTATTTAAGCAATAACCATAAGATATATGTTTAACTATTTTTGGTTAATTAGGTGTTAGGTTACCTATGACCCTTTAACAGACAATAGGAAACCAAATATACTAACCAACGCTCCTGAAACTTCTCCCGGGGACGAGATGCCACAGTCTGCTGAATGGTCATTAGTAATATCATCATCATTTGCCTTTAAGATATTGGTAACGATTGGAACAAAAACTGTTTATTTTAAATGTTAGCAATTAATGTTGCCGAGAATCGTCACAGGACATTCTCGGGTTATTTTGCCCAACCCTTCTTTTGACATGCACAACAGCTATAGTAAGTCCAAGCGTTTATCATGTATATGAAGGACAGTATTAATGACAGTAGTATTTAGTAGTACCAGTAATGGTAGTAATGGTGCAAGTGATATTGAAGCAGCAGTGATGATAATACTAATGACAGTTGCAGTGACAGTAGCGTTAGTGATACTAACAGTCATAAGAGTGCTAATGACAGCAGCAGTTATATATTTTCCTATTTGTATAAGTTTTGGTAATGCTAGTAGTCGTAGTTAGTGATACTGATGACGGTAGTAGTTAATAGTACTGATGGCAGTTTTAATGGTATTAGCTTATGTTTCGCTAGTAGCGATGGTAGTGCTGATGATGGTGTACGTATATAACAATTGCCATTACTAGTACTATTATCATTATTACCACTTGCTACTTAGATTTAGCCAGCCTTGTGCTGGCACGGGCTCTTGCTCTACAGCAGCCCGCACATTACCACTTGATAAGAAGAATGTTGAATCGGCGAGACAAACTAAGGTGCACATCCAAGAGATCAGGCAAAACAGTCGAAGTATATAATTATGTCCATTTCTGGTTTACAGCTAAATGATAAACTGCTGTCAAAATTTACATATGTTTATGTACCCTATTCAGTCTCTATAAAAACAAGCACAGTTCCCTGAAAGTATCATTTTGAAAGTTTTTACCAAAGCAAAAAATCTTTCCAGCAGAAATTTGTAAGCAACAGCTTTTAATATCATTGATAATTCACAAGAATTTATATCAGAAAACTCATGCAAACACATGTTTGAGGAACAGTATATATGCATATTTAATATATATATATATATATATATATATATATATATATATATATATATATATATATATATATATATATATATATATATATATATATATATGGAGGACAATATTGTGTCTGTTCGAAGCCAAGCCAGGATGCCAGCGCGCAAATACTTAGTGATAATTACAGCACTCTCAACAGATTCGTGTTATACCTGAAATTACAAGAATTTTAAAGCTTGTGTACTATTTCAAAGTTTATCATACCAACGGAAGAAAGTCTGTGTCTGCATGATTAGACCTACTACTAGTTTTAGGATAGAGCCTAACTGTATTCAAAAACTATATATCTACTTTTACTTTATTTTTCACTTTCATGTACGCTTAATAACGTATACTTGCAACGATGCAGAAGTTAAATTGTTATTTCACCAATAATCACCAATACGCTAATGCAAATACTCAACCTAGACTGGCGAGTCAGTACATAACTGGTATGCAGTTATTTTTGTATTCTAAATAAGATTTTGCAATACCTAGAAATAAACATAAATGGATTTCCTCAGCTTGACCATATCAACGACAGAAGTATATTCCGTTTCGAGTTACGATTAGACCTACTGTATATAGTGCAGCCATAGTCTGACTACGACGGCATGAGAACCATGCGATTCGAACAAGGCCATATTAATTATTGATGTACACCAGAACCTCCTCACTTTCCCCACATTTATTTTCAAAGGAGCCCTTTCAAGAAATCTATCTTACTGCATATTCTCACTCTCGCCCTCCTACTTCTCTGTAGTTGTCCCTTGGTTGTGGCCGCTGCAATAACTACACTGCTGTGGAAAACACCAGCTCTAATGGCCTTGTTCGAATCTCTCTTATCCCGTCATAGACAGGCTATAGCTTTAGGGTAGAGACTGAATGTATTCAAAAGATGCGGTACACATTTTATCCATGCTAAATTTCCATTACTAATATTGTGTTCGTACAAAAGGATTTCGTTGTCAATCGCTGACGAGTGACTTTACTCAGAACCGAAATGAGCCGAGAAGTTGAAGTGAAATTTCACTAGAATTCACACAAGCGCTACACGATTTGAAACTCAATATCTTCTTACTCCTAAAGTACCTGATCAAATTTTAGGCATCACGTAAATTTTTTCCATTATTAATGATGTTTCATAAAGGCCTATTAATGAATGCGTTAAAGATATGAAAGTACGATTGCCTGACCTCATACAGGCAGGAGGGTATCTGGGAAATCGGCCACAGACAACAGAGTTTCTGCCTCGTCAAGTTTTCTGCCTCTCTCTCTCTCTCTCTCTCTCTCTCTCTCTCTCTCTCTCTCTCTCTCTCTCTCTCTCTCTCTCCAGGCAGTCAGAGAGTGATGGCCCAATTCCAAATGTAATTCATTATCAGTAAACCATTCATAAATGCTGAAACGGTTAAAAAAAAAAACTAAGATACAAATTTTGGCATAAAAATGTCCTTGTACAGTCACGTTCAAAACTTACGATACTCTCAATCTAGATTTTCGGACAAATTGTCAACATAGAAAGCAACATCTGGCAACTACGGCATGGGGAGGGTGCCGCAGGCAGCATAGTTGCTGAGGAGTCACTGATTTAAAGGGACACGTTATCTTTCTAATTATCGTAGTGGCTTACTTGTGATTTCGGGCTCTATGTTTTTACTTGAGAAAAAGTTAAAAAGTAAAAAGCAAAATAACAAAAAGCAAAGCTTTTGCGTTATTAATTATGTATAGTTTCACTATTCAAGCTCTCATTTTGAATTAAATCACATTACTAGGCCTATTGGTCCTTGACATTTGTTTGTATTAAGTTGTTCATTGTAGGCTTAATGCCTACTTACCTTGCATATAATAAGTATTGATGCAAGTCTATTGTTATTTAACTGAATCATAAAGGATAAAAGGAATAGAAACAATAATTCACATAAAGATTTTAATGAATTATGAAACATGAAATGCCCTAAGAAACTAAATATAAATTATATTTCATGCAATCACGCAAGAACACAACGGAAATATGAAGCATAAAAAATAGTCTCTCTTTCTCACAGTTAACAACAGTTCGTCAAATAATTTAATTTTCCTACTGTGTCTTACACATTATGATAGTGAATAAAAAGTAATAGTAAATTTATATTCCTTTGGTATAATATGAATTAATATTCCTTTGGTATAAAAGTAAATAAATTTCCCTTTTTTATAAAGATGAAATAATACATTATT
The DNA here is from genome assembly GCA_039081455.1 of Macrobrachium rosenbergii. NCBI lineage: Eukaryota > Metazoa > Arthropoda > Malacostraca > Decapoda > Palaemonidae > Macrobrachium > Macrobrachium rosenbergii. The sequence continues at coordinate 93,460 of JANJGK010001767.1, forward strand.
AACCTATGACATAAATATGAATAACAAAAAATTAGTCTAATATTTAGTATGACCTCCATCATTGTCAATCACAGCTCTTAGTCTATTTGGCATTGAATCTACTAACCTTTGACAATAATTATTCATCCCTCTTTTCGGTCTTAATGACTCCCACACAGATAGGCAGTGTTTGATCAGTGCAGGTTTGGTTTTTATTGTCCCAGTATCCCATTCCCTTACCATTTGTCCCCAAAGATTTTCTATCGGATTGAGGTCAGGAGATTTAGCTGGCCAGTCTATACGTATAACATTGTTCTGTTCAGCAAACCATTCGCTGACCACTTTCGAGTTATGAACAGAAGAGTTGTCCATTACAAGATAGACTGGCAAATGACCCGGTAGTAGAAGTTTCCTCACTGATGGGATCAGGACTTCATCCAGAATTTCTACATATTGCTGTCCGGTTAAACGCTCGTCGATGGGAATCAGTTCCCCTGGTCCACACGCAGCCATCCATCCCCATAATCCTGCAGAAATTCTTCCACTTCGCCGCGACGGTTGAATATTTTCTTTATTGAACCTAGAGATTGAGATACACAAAAAAAATGTTATCGCAAGTAAACGAAGAAAATATCAACGCTGAATATCACCAATAGTCTATTAATAAAAATGAGCAATAAGGAATTTACATTGATATTGAGATTGTTTTCTCACTCTCGATAGGTAATTCGTTAGAATTCCAATAGGCTTGAAATGTTATCCTTGAAAGCAAAAAGAAAAGTTATATTTTAAGGAGCTTGTTGGTATTTAATCAGTGTAGTAAGGAACGTTCATGTTACACATAGGCCTAAGCCTACATGAAAACTATTGGTATTAATTACTTACCTTGTAGGTATTTAATCAGTGTAGTAAAGAAAGTTCATGATACACATAGGCCTAAGCCTACATGAAAACTATTGGTATTATTTACTTACCTTGTTTTATTAGGAGGTCGCCAGCAGTGGAGTATACCATGATCGTCGCTAGCAAAAGTCTTCTCATCACACCATATAACGTTATCCCAGAATCCTGACTCAAACGGTAGATACTGAAGAGCGAAAGCTACTCGTTGCTCTTGGTGATTTTGAGACAAGGAGGGTTTGATTGCCGGTCTGCGGTGATGAATTCCTTGGTTGTGTAATCTCCTTCTCACCGTAACATTAGAGATTTGAAGAAGACCTAATTCCTGATTCACTTTCGCAGCAGTTGTTATAGGCTGTGAGATAACTTCAGCAACGATCTGTTCATCCTGCTCTCTAGTAGTGCATCGGGGTCGACCTTTTCTAGGCTGATTCTGGAGGTTCTCTTCTTCGTTGAACCGTTTGATCCACCTGAATACTGTTGTCCGACTGATATTTAATTTGCGGCTAATTTCTTTCTATGGGGAGGATATTATTTTTATGCAGTTCTATTATGACTCTCCGTATAGCTAATGAGGTTTCTTGTCTTTTGGCTCCAGGATTTATTTGAAGTCGCCCAAGATGCTCCATCATCACAACGTGAAGTCGGGTCAGCGAGAAGTAGGCTAAATACTGAGCGAGCAGGGAGCACCACCACTGTGTCACGTGACAAGTTGCACATTGCTTTGGCGGCTTTTCAGGCGTGCCAACCTTTCGGAGTCAGGGGTGCGATTTTTCTCGTGCTGTTATTGTTTCGGGAGATTGCGTGTGGTTGCCAGCCCTGATGTTATCGTTCACATTTCAGAATGTTTCGTTTTATTTCGTGTATAATATCCAGAAAGGCAAACTTTTGAGTAGTGAAGATTTTTATTTTATTTTATATTATGTATAGTATTAATATATGTACTGTGTTGCTCTTATAATTCAAAATAAGTTTATAAAAAAATCAAAATAATTCTTTTCACTTGTGAACGATAATCAAAGTACACAGTATCGTCACTAATGAACGCGACTGTACAAGTCAAGTGCAACATATTGTCCCTTCTTGTCTTGCCACGTGAAGAAGAGACACGGCGGAAAAAATTCCGCCATTTCCGTCATCTTCGAAGTGTGACGTCATCATCCGTTTGTTTCTCGGACGAATTTTCGCCAAATTCCAGCACTGTACAAGAACAATATTCCAACTGGCACTTTTCCTCTCGCAGAACTCACGCAAATTTGGCCTTCATATGAAGCAATATGCTATTATAGGATTCTACCTTGGCTACAACCGAAAGGTGTTACAATAGATTTTCGTCGATAAAATCTTACCAAAGCATCGGATGTGGGTCGTGTTTTGGAAATAGCTATTTGAAGCCACAGCCTAATTGGCAAAAATTTGCAGTGATGTCTGATGTGGATAATTAAGGCACTTATCAGAGTAAATCAAAGAAATTGAAAGGGAAACTTAGCTAAATTTAGTAAGCTCCCAGATAGAGAGGCTAGTTGTGACGTCAACTATGCCATCAGACGTAATAGCTGGGTTCCCAGTGGTATGATAACGATCGTGGAAACACAAATATTTGACCCTCTTGTACTACGCAATACCTCGATTAGGTTATGCAATAATGATCAAAATTCTATTTTCTCTGTTTCCATTGAAAGTTCTTCACTTATGGTCTGCTCAAAGCGCAAGACCCTGATTCACACAAGGCTGCTTCATCTTAAACAAACAAGAGCATATCCTTTTACGTAGCTTTATATTACGATATTTGTTTTTTTTTTATTTCATATTCCCTTCAATTTTATTAAAGTTCAGTATAATCATTGGATTATAAAACTTAGGGCATAGCCCAAGCGCTTGGACTATGATTTATGTATTTCATTCAGCACTACAATGTAATTATGATAAATAATCAGAATAACTGAAAATTGAAAGAATGGGTGACTTCAAAAACCGGGAATATAGAGACTCACTGATAACCCACTCAACAACCCTACAGCAAACATTAGCGTCAGTTTCAAGGGAGTGAATCAAGCGTCTAGAAACAACAGAACTGACGCAGAGGCACACAAATAAAATGATGCAGGGGGAGTAGTGTGCTATATCATGCATTAAGGAAATTAAGGTTAGAACACTTGCGTTATGTTACATTCATTGAGCTGGACTAAGCAGGTACCTACTGTGCACGTGAACCGGAACTTTTGAGGAGACAATAATACGAAGCAACAGAAACTCCAGGGTAACGATGGTTGTTTTCATAGTGTTAGAGTACGACTTGGTGCATATTTAAGTTAAAGGAAACATGAATTGCGGCATGGAACTGTATTACACAATTAATATTCTCATTTGATGCCCATTCCCTTACTATACTCTACTTAAGAGAATGACTCTTCAAAAAGATGAGAGAGAGAGAGAGAGAGAGAGAGAGAGAGAGAGAGAGAGATTATGCAAGGTACTGTAGGTGTTTAAGTGTGTAAAACAACATAAGAATTCCATATGCTATACTATTACTACTACTACCAACATCTGTCTTCATTCATAAAGTATACGGGGGAGGTGTCTAGTAAAGTACGTCGTACCACAGTATCAACGAGTTGGAGGGCCTTCAGTAATGACGTTCTACTACTGTAGCCTCTATCTACGAGCCTGCTAGATTTAGCTAAGTTTCCCTTTCAATTTCTTTGATTTACTCTGATGAGTGCCTTAATTAATAACATTAGACATCACTACACATTTTTGTCAATTAGGCTGTGGCTTCAAATAGCTATTTCCAAAATACGATCCATAAGCGATACTTTGGTAAGATTTTATCGACGAAAATCAATTAGACACGGCCCTGAAATGCACAATAGTGACGTTGTAGAATATTTCTGACCGGACAAATAACAGATCCCCTAACGCTAACCCCCCCCCCCCCGCCCCACACACCCTCCAAGAGGCGCAACCAACATTAGAACCTCCCAAATCGCAGCTCCGCAAAAAAACCTAAACATTTCCTCGTCTCGTAAAGCAGCGACAAAAAGGAAAATAATAGGAATGCAATGTTGTAAATAACGAGGATATAAAGGGCCGCTGCACAGCCCATAAAAACGAGGGAACCATTGCTTGGTGGGGGGGCGGGGGAAGTTCATCATAATTCTGTAAGGAGAGAGAGAGAGAGAGAGAGAGAGAGAGAGAGAGAGAGAGAGAGAGAGAGAGAGAGAGAGAGAACGCGCTAAAATTTACAGGCTAGACACGCATATAAACAGTGAAAATTATACGTACGCATTCATACATACATTTATGTGCATATATGACTGTGTATTTAAAGAAAACTCAAAAGAATATCATAAACTCTCAGCTTTACCTTTTCAACAGTTGAATTATCTCCACAATACAACGTAATCTGGAATAAATAGAAATAAATATTAACAAAAATGACATTCTATCATTTTAGCATAATATAGGAGTAATATTTATCTTACATAAATAAATAAATAAATAAATAAATAAATAAATAAATAAATAAATAAATAAATAAATAAATAAATAAATAAATAAATAAATATATAAATAAATTGAAAATAAAGAAATAAAAAGTAAATAAATAAAAATAAATGAAAAATAAATAAATAATATATATAAATAAATGAATAAATTAATTAAATAATTATCTAATAAATAAATAAATAAATAAATAAATAATTTAGAAAATTAATAAATAATTAAATTAATAAATTAATAATTTCATAAATAAAAAAATAACTAAATAAATATAATAATTAATAAATAAATAGATAATAAATAAATAAAATAATAAATAAATAATAAATAAATAAATAAAAAATAAATAAATTAATAAATAATAATTAATAAATAAATATACAATAAAAAAGTAAATCATAAGTAAATAATAAATAAATAAATAAATAAAAATATAGATAAATAAATAATAAATGAATAATAAATAAATGAAAAAATATTAAATAAAATAATAAATAAATAAAATAAACTATATAAATAAATAAATAAAATAATAAATTAATAAATAATTAAGTAAATAATAAATATATAAGTAATAAATAAATCAATAAATAATAAACAAATAAATGAAAAATAAATAAATAAATAAATAATAAATAATAAATAAATAATAAATAATGAATAAATAAATAAAAAAATTAAATAAATAATAAATAAATAAAAAATAAATAATAAATAAATAGTAAATAAATAATAAATAAATGAATAATAAATAAATAAATAAATAATAGATAAATAGATAATAAATAAATAAATAAATAAATAAATGATAAATAAATAAATAAATGATAAATAAATAATAAATAAAAAATAATAAATAATAAATAATAAATAATAAAAATGTAAATAAATAAATAATAAAAATAAACAAATAAATGAAAAATAAATAAATAAATAAATAAATAATAAATAAATAAAAAATAAATAAAATAATAAAAAATAACTAATAATAAATAAATAATAAAAAAATAACTAAAAAATAAATAAATGATAAATAATAATTAATAAATAAATAAATAATATATAATAAATAAATAATAAATAAATAATAAATAAATCAACGAATAATAAGCAAATAAATAATAAATAAATAATAAATAGATAAATAAAAATAAAAATATAAATAAAAAAAAATAAATAATAAATAAACATATAATAATAAAAAATAATAAATAAATAAATTATAAATTATAAATAAAGAAATAATTAAATAGCACATAATAAACAATAAATAAATAAATAATGAATGAATAAATAAATAAATAAATAACAAGAAAAAAATTAATTTTAATATTATTAAACTAATAAATAATAAATAAATAATCTAATAAATTAATAAATTAATAAAATAATAATTGAATAAATAAATAAATAAATAAATAAATAAATAGATAAATAAATAATAAATAAATAAATGAATATTAAATAAATAATAAATAAATAAATAATGAAACAATAAATAAAATAATAAATAAATAAACAAATAAATGAATAAATAAATAAATAATTAATATAATCAATTAATAAAATAATAAATAAAATAATGAATAATATAATAAATAAATAATAAATAAATAATAAATAAATAAATAAATAAATAATAAATAAATACTAAAAAAATAATAAAAAATAAAAAAAATAAATAACAAATGATAAATAATAGATAAAAAATAAATAAATAATAAACAATAAATAATAAATAAATAACCTATAAATAAATAATAAATAAATAAATAAATAATAATTAAATGATAATAATAGATAAATAAATAATGAATAATAATTAAATAAATAAATAATAGATAAATAAATAATAAATAATAAATAAAAAAATTAAATAAATAAATAATAAATAATAGGTAAATCAATAATAAATAATAAATAATATATATATAAATAAATAAGAAATAAATAAAATATAATAAATAAATAAATAATAAATAAATAATAAATAAATAAAAAATTGTAAATAATAATTAATAAATAATAAATTAATAAATAAGCAAATAAATAAATAATAATAAATAAATAAATAATAAATAATAAACGAATAATAAATAAATAAATAATAAATTATTATAAATAAATAAATAAATAAATAAATAAGTAAATAAATAGTAAATTAATAAATAAAAAGAAATAAATAAATCATGAATAAACAAATAATAAATAAATAAGTAATAAATAAATAAATAATAAAAAAAGAATAATAAATAACTAATAATAAATAAGAAATAAATAAATATATAAATAATAAATACTAAATAAATAATAAATAAATAAATAGAAACAAATGAATAAATAAATAAATAAATAATAAATAATAAATAATAAACAATAAATAAATAAATAAATAGATAAATAAATAAATAAATAAACAATAAAAATAAATAAATATATAATAAAAAATAAATAAATAAAAAATAATAATAAATAAATAATAGATAAATAAAAAATAAATAAACAAATAATATATTATTAATAAATTATAAATGAATAATAAATAAATGATAAATAAATAAATAATATATAAATATTTAAGAAATCAATAAATAATAAATGGATAAATAAATAAATAAATAATAAATAAATAATAAATAAATAAAAAAATTAAATAAATAATAAAAGAATGAATAAAAAATGAACAAATAATAATAAATAAATAAATAAATAATATATAATAAATAAAAAATACTGAATAAATTAATAAATAATGATAAATGATAAATAAATAAATAAATAATAGATATAATAAATAATAAATAATTAAATAATAAATAATAAATAATAAATAATAAATAATAAATAAATAAATAAATAAATAAATAAATAAATAAATAAATAAATAAATAAATAAATAAATATGTAAACAAATAATGAGTGAATAAATAAAAAATAATTCAATAAATAATAAATAAGAAAATAATAAACAAATAAATAAAAAATAAATCAATAAATAAAAAATACTATGTAAATAAATAATAAATTATAAATAAATATTAATATAAATAATAAATGAAGAAAAATAATAAATAAATAAATAATAAATAAATAAATAACAAATATATAAATAAATGATAAATAAATAATAAATAAAAATAATAAATAATAAATAATAAAAATGTAAATAAATAATAAATAAATAAATAAATAAAAAATAAATAAATACATAAATAAATAATAAATAAATAAATTAATAAAAAAACTAATAATAAATAAATAAATACTAAATAAATAAATACAAAATAAATAAATAATAAATGATAAATAATAATTAATAAAAAAATAAATAGTATATAATAAATAAATAATAAATAAATAATAACTAAATCAATGAATAATAAATAAATAAATAATAAATAATAAATAGAGAAATAAAAATAAAAATATAAATAAAAATAAATAAATAAAAATAAATAAATAACAAACAAACATAGAAATAATAAATAAATAAATAATAAATAATAAATTATAAATTATAAATAAATAAACAAATAAATAAATAAATAAATAAATAAATAAATAAATAAATAAATAAATAAATAAATAAATAAATAAATAACACATAATAAACAATAAATAAATAAATAAATGAATAAACAAATAAATAAATAAATAACTAAAAAATAGAAAAATAAATAAATAAAAAAATAATACAAATAAATAAAAAAATAAAAAAATAAATGGAAAATAAATAAATAAATAAATATATAAATAAATAATTAATTAATTAATTTATCAATAAATTTTTATATTATTAAACTAATAAATAATAAATAAATATATAAATAAATAATTAATTAATTAATTTATCAATAAATTTTTATATTATTAAACTAATAGATAATAAATAAATAACTTAACGATTTAATAAATTAATAATTGAATAAATAAATGAATAAATAAATAAATGAATAAATAAATAAATAAAATAAAAAAATAAAATAATAAAGGAATAAATAATTAATAAATAAATAAGTGATGAATATATAAATAATAAATAAATAAATAAATAAATAATAAATAATAAATAAATAAAAAAATAAATAAATAATAAATAAATAATAAATAAATAAAAAATATATAAATGAATAATAAATAAATAATAAATAAATAATAAAATAAATAAAATAATAAATAAATAAACAAAAAATAAATAAATAAATAAATAAATAAAATAAAAAATTAATAAAATAATAAATAAAATAATGAATAATGTAATAAATAAATAAGTAATAAAAAATAATAAATAAACAATAAATAAATAAATAATAAATAAATATAAATGAATAAGTAATGAAAATTAATAAATAAATAAATAAATAAATAAATAAATAAAATAATAAATAAAATAATAAATAAAATAAAATAATAAAATAATGAATAAATAAATAAATTAATAAAAAAATAAAATAATAAAATTATAAATAAATAAAAAAATAAAATAAAATAATAAATAAAGTAATAAATAAAATAAAATAAAAAATAATAAATAAATAAGTTAATGAAAAATAATAAATAAAATAAAATAATAAATAAATAAATACAAAAAATAATAAAAAATAAAAAAATAATCAATAAATAAATAATAAATAATAGTTAATTAATAAATAAATAAA
>JANJGK010001767.1:107500-125000 GCA_039081455.1 Macrobrachium rosenbergii
AAGGACTTGTATTTGTCCTCATTAGTAACAAGGCTGACATAAGTTATTGCTTAGTTTGTTAATAAATATTGTTGAGTTTTCCTGTGTGTTTTTGTCTCCACTGACTGAGTATTACTGGATATTATTCTTACCATCACTGCCCTCTCTCCTTTTGTGCAAAAGAACTTGCACTGCGGCCTAACAAAGGTCGTAACAATAATAAATAAATATATAAAAAATAAATGAAAAAAATAAATAAGTACTTAATAAATAATAAATAAATAATAAATAAATAATAAAATAATTAATAAAATAATACATAAATAAAATAATAACTAACTAAATAAATAAATAAATAAATAAATAAATAAAATAATAAATGAATAAATAAATTAATAAATAAAAAAAATAATTAATATAATATATACATAATAAAAAAATAAGTAATAAAAATAATATATACAAAATAAAGAAATAAATAATAAATAAATAAATAAAATAATAAATAAAATAAATAAAATAATAAATAAAAATAATTAATTAAATAATAAATAAATAAAATAATAAAAAATAAAATAATAAAATTATAAATAAACAAAAATAAATAAATAAAATAAATATAGTAATAAACAAAATGAAATAATGAAATAATAAATAAATAAATTAATAAATGAAAAAAATAATAAATAAGATAAAATAATAAACATATAAAAAAATAAAATAATAAATAAATATATAATTAAATGTTAAATATATAATTAAATAATAAATAATAAACAAATAAACATAAAATAATAAATTTATAATTTATTAAAAAATAATAAAAAATAAATATAAAATAAATAAATAATAAATAATAAATAGATAAATAATAAATAATAAATAAATAAATGATAAATAAATAAATAAAAAATAATTGAAAAAATAATAAGTAAAAAAATAAATAATAGAAAAATAATAAATAAATAAATAAATGAATAATAATAAATAATATATAAATAAATAAGTAATAAATAATAAATAAATAAATGATAAATAATAAATAAATAAATAATGAATAAAAAATTGTGAATAATAAATACATAAATAACTAAATAATAAATAAATAATAAATAAATAAATAAATATTAGAATAAATAATAAATCAATCAATAATAAATAAATAAATAAATAAATAAATAAATAATAGATACTAAAAATAAATAGAAAAAACTAAATAAATAAATAGATAAAAATAAATAACAAATACATAATTAAATAAGAAAAAATAAATAAATAAATAATAAATATATAATAAATAAATAAAAAATAAATAGTAATTAGCATATAAATAAATAATAAATCAATAATAAATAAATAAATAATAAATAATAAACAATAAATAAATAAATAAATAAATAATAAAAAATAAATAAATAATTAATAAATAAATAAATAATAAATAAATAAATGATGAATAATAAATAAATAATATGAGAAGAAATAATAAATATATAATAAATAAAAAATAAAAAATAAAGAATAAATAAAAAATAAATAATAAATAAAAAAATAATAATAAATAAATAAAAAAAAATAAATGAATAATAAATAAGTAAAAAAACTGATCAATAAATAATAAATAAATAAATAAATAATAAATAAATAAATGATGAATAATGAATAAATAATATGAGAAAAAATAATAAATATATAATAAATAATAAATAAAAAATAAAGAATAAATAAAAAATAAATAATAAATAAAAAAAATAACAATTAATAAATAAAAAAAAAATAAATAATAAATAAATTAGAAAATGATCAATAAATAATAAATAAATAAATAATAAATAAATTATAAATAAATAAATAAATAATAAATAAATAAAAAATAAACAATAAATAAGAAATAAATAAATAAATAAATAATAAATAATAAATAAATATTAAATAAATAAATAATAAATAAATAAATACATAATAAATAAATAAATAAACAAACAAATAAATAAATAAATAATGAATTCTGAATAATAAATTAATAATATATAAAAAATAGTAAATAAATAAATAATAAATAAAAAAAATGAATATGTAGATAATAAATGATAAATAAATAAATAAATAATAAATATATAATAAATAATAAATAATATATAAAGATAAAAATAAATAATAAATAATAAATAAATATAATAATAAATAAATAAAAATAAATGAATAAATAATAAATAATAAATAAATAAATAAATAATAAAAAATATTAAATAAATGAATAATAAATAATGAATAATAAATAATAAATAGACAAATAAATAAATAGATAAATAAATAATGAAGAAATAAATAATAAATTAATAAATAATGGGTAAATAAATAATAAATAAATAAATAATAATAAATAAACAATAATAAATAAATAATAAATAAATCAATAATAAATAAATAAATAAAAATGAATAATAAATAAATAAATAAAAAATAAATAAATAATAAAGAAAAATAAATTAATAAATTATATATAATAAATAAATAATAAATAATAAATAAATAAATAATAAAAAAATAATAAATAATAATTAAATAAATAAAATATAAATAATAGAGAATAATAAATATATAAATAACTAATTAATAAATAAATAAATAATAAATAAATATTAGAATAAATAATAAATGAATCAATAATAAATAAATAAATAAATAAATAAATAATAAATATATAATAAATAATAAATAGAAAATATTAAATAAATAAATAGATAAAAAATAAATAATAAATAAATAATTAAATAACAAAAGAAAAATAAATAATAAATAAATACTAAACAATAATTAACAAATAAATAAATAATAAATCAATAATAAATAAATAAATAATAAATAATAAACAATAAATAAATAAATAAATAAATAAATAATAAATAAATGAATAATGAATAATAAATAAATAATATGAAACAAAATAATAAATATATAAATAATAAATAAATAATGAATGTATAAATAATAAATAATAAATAAATAAATAAATAATAAATAATTAATAAATAATAAATAAAAAATAAAGAATAAATAAAAAATAAATAATAATTAATAAATAAAAAAAGAATGAATAATAAATAAAAAATAGATAAATAAATAAATAATAAATAAGTAAAAAATGATAAATAAATAATAAATAAATAAATGAATAAATAAATAATTATAAATAAATAAATAAATAATAATTAAATAAAAAATAAATAATAAATAAGAAATAAATGCATAAATAAATAAAAAATAATAAATAATAAATAAATATTAAATAAAAAATTAATAAATAAATGAATACATAATAAATAAATAAATAAATAAACAAACAAATAAATAAATAAATAATGAATACTGAATAATAAATAATATATAAAAAATAGTGAATAAATAAATAAAAATTGAATATATAGCTAATAAATAATAAATAAATAAATAAATAAATAATAAATATATAATAAATAAATAATATATAAAGCAAAAAAATAATAAATAATAAATAAATATAAACAATAAATAATAAATGAATAATAAATGAATAAATAATAATAAATAAATAAATAAATAAATAAATAAATAAAAAATAAATTAAATAAATAATAAATAAATAATAAAAAAACTAATAAATAAATGAATAATAAATAATAAATAATAAATAGATAAATAAATAAATAAAGAAATAAATAAATAATAAAGAAATAAATAATAAATTAATAAATAATAGATAAAAAAATAATAAATAAATAAATAATAAATAAATAAATAATAAATAAATAATAAATAATAAATAAATTATAAATAAATAAATAAATAATAATAAATAAACAATAATAAATAAATAATAAATAAATCAATAATAAATAAAAAAATGAAAATGAATAATAAATAAATAAATAAAAAATTAAAAATAAATAAATAATAAACAAGTAAAAATTATAGATAATAAATAAAAAAAGTAATTAATAAATAATAAATAAATAAATAATAAAAAATATATAAATTAATAAATAATAAATAAATAATACAAAAAATTTATAAATAAATAATAAATAAATAAATAATAAATAAATAAATAAATAAATAATTAATAAATAATAAATAAATAATAAATAAATAAATAACAAATGATAAATCAAATAAATAATAAATAAAAAATTACAAATAAATAATAAATAAATAAATAAATAAATAAATAAATAAATAAATAAATAATAAAAATAAATAATAAATAAAAAATTAAATAACATAAAAATAATACATAAATAAATAAATAAACAATGAATAAAAAGATAATGAATACATAAATAATCAGTAAATAAATAAATAATAAATATATAATAAATAATAAATAGTAAATAAAAAAAATAAATAATAAATAATAAATAAATAAATAATAAATAATAAATAAATAATAAATAATTATTAACTGAATTAATAATAAAAAATCAATAATAAATAAAAAATAAATAAAAAACAAATAATAAATAAATGAAAAAAATTATAAATAAATATAATAATAAATAATTAATAAATAAATAAAAAATATTAATAATAATTAATAAATAATAAATAAACAAATAAATAAATAAATAATATATAATAAATCATACAAAAATAATTAATAATAATAAAATAAATAACTAATAATAACAAAATAATAAATAAATAATAAACAAATAAATAATAAATAACAAATAAATAAAATAATAAATAAAATAAATAATAAAAAGTAAATAAATAAATAGTAAATAATAAATAAATAATAAATAAATAAATAATAAATAAATAAATAACAAAAAATAAATAATAAATTATAAATAAATAATAAATAAATAACAAATAAACAAATAATAAATAAATATTAAATAAATCATTGAATAATAAATAAATAAATAAATAAATAAAAAAATAAATAAATAAAAATAATAAATAAAAGAAAACAAATAATAAAATGATAAAAAATAAAGAAATAAGTAAATAAATAAATAAATGAATAAATAAATAAATAAAAGATAAATAATAAATAAATAAATAATAAATTAATAAATAAATAATAATTAATAATTAAATAATAAATATTAAATAATAAATAATAAACAATAAATAATAAATAAGTAAATAAATAAATAAATAATAAATAAAAAAATGAATAATAAATCTATAAATAATAAATAAACAAGTAATAAATAAATAAAAACTAAAAATATATATTAAAATAATAAATTCTAAATAAATAAATAAATAATAAATAAATAATAAATAAACAAGTAATAAATAAATAAAAACTAAAAAAATATATATTAAAATAATAAATTCTAAATAAATAAATAAATAATAAATAAATAACAAATAAATAATAAATAAATAAAATATGAATAAATAAATAATAAATAAATATTGAATAAAAATAAATAGATATTAAATAAATAATAAATAAATCAATGAATAATAATTAAGTAACAAATAATAATAAATAAATAAATAAATAAATATCTACTTAAAAAAATAAATCAATCAATAAACAAATAAATAAATAAATAAATAAATAAATAAATATTAAATAAGTAAAGAATAAAAGAATAAATATTAAATAAATAAATAATCAATAATTAAATATTAAATAATAGATAATAAAAAATAATAAATAATAAACAATAAATAAATAAGTAAATAATAAATAAATAAATTAAAAATAAATACATAAATAATAAATAGATAGATAATAGATAATAGAGAAATAAATAATAAATAATGAATAATAAATAAATAAATAATAAATAAATAATAAAAAATAAATTAATAATAAACAAATAAATAAATAATAAATAAATAATAAATAATATATAAATAAATATTAAATGATAAATATTAATAAAAAATAAATAACTAATAATTGATAAATAAATGATAAATATATAAATAAAAAATAAATAAATGAATAATAAATATATAATAAAAAATAAACATATAATAAATAAATAATAGATAAATGATAAATAATAAATAAATAAATAAATAATTAGTAAATAAATATATAAATAAATATTAAATAAGTAAAGAATAAAAGAATAAATATTAAATAAATAAATAATCAATAATTAAATATTAAATAATAGATAATAAAAAAATAATAAATAATAAACAATAAATAAATAAATAAATAATAAATAAATAAATTAAAAATACATACATAAATAATAAATAGATAGATAATAAATAATAGAGAAATAATAATAAATAATAAATAATAAATAATAAATAATAAATAATAAGTAAATAAATAATAAATAAATAATAAAAAATAAATAAATAATAAATAAATAATAAAAAATAAATAAATAATAAATAAATAATAAATAAATAATATATAAATAAATATTAAATGATATAAATAACTAATAATTGATAAATAAATGATAAATATATAAATAAAAAATATATAAATAAATAATAAATATACAATAAAAAATAAACATATAATAAATAAATAATAGATAAATAAATAAATAATCAATAAATAAATAATAAATAAATAAATAAATAATAAAAAAAAAAATAAATAATTAGTAAATAAATAATAAAAAATAAAAAAAATTAATAATAAATAATAAACAAAGAAATAAATAATGAATAAATCAATAATAAATAAGTGCATTATAAATAAATAAATAAAAAATAATAAATAAATAAAAAAGAAATAATAAATAAGAAATAAATAAATAAATAATAAACAAAAAAAATAATAAATAAATAAATAAATAAATAATAAATATATAATAAATAAGTAAATAATGAATAATAAATATTAAATAAATTAGTAATGATATGGTATATAATAAATAAATAAAAAAATTATAAATACTAAACAAATAATAAATAAATAATAAAAATAAAAATAAATAAATAAGGAAATAATATATAAATAAAAAATAATAAATAAATAAATAAATAAACAAATAATAAATAATAAATAATAAATAAATAAATAACAAATAAAATAATAATAAATAAATAAATAGATAATAAAAAATAAAAAAATAAATAATGAATATTTTAATAAATAATAAATAAATAAATAAATAATAAATAAATAAATAATAAATAAGTAATAATAAATAAATAATAAATAAATAAATAATAAATAAATAAAAAATAAGTAATATATAATAAATATAATTACATACGTGAATAAATAATAAGTAAATAAATAAAAAATAAAACAATAATAAATAAATAACAATAAATAAATAATAAATATATAAATAAAAAATGAAAAAATAAATATGAATAAATAAATAAATAAAATAATTAGAAAAAAAATAAATAAATAATAAAAATATTAATAATAAATAAATAAATAAATAATAATTAAATAAATAAATACGTAATAAATAAATAAATATTAGATAAATAAATAATTAATAAATAAATCAAATAAATAATACATAAATAAATAAATAATAAATAAATAGATAAATAAATAAGAAAATAATAAATAAATCAATCAATAATAAATAAATAAATAAAAAATAAATAATAAGAAATAATAAAGTAAATAACAAATAAAAAATTAAATGAAAAGTAAATAAATAGATATTAATAAATGATGAATAAATAAATAAAAAACTAAATATTAAGTAAATAAATAAATAAATAAGAAATAAATAATAGATAAGTAAATAAATGAATAAATAATAAGTAAATAATACATAAATAAATAAATAAATAAATAATAAAAAATAAAAAATATAAAAAATAAAATAATAATAAACAAATAATAAATAACAATGCAGAAATAATACATAAAAAAATAAATAGTAGATAAGTAAATAATAAATAATAAATAAATAATACATAAATAAATAAATAATAAATAAATAAATAAATCAATCAATAATAAATAAATAAATCAATAATAAATAGATAAATAATAAATAGATAATAAACATAATAAAGTAAATAACAAAAAAAAATTAAATAGATAATAAATAAATGATGAATAAATAAATTAAAAAATAACTAAATATTAAATAAATAAATAAATAAATAAATAAGAAATAAATAATAGATAAGTAAATAAATAAATAAATAGTAAGTAAATAATAAATTAACAAATAAATAATAAAAAAATAAATAATAAAAAAATAAATAATAAATAAATAAAATAATAAAAAATAAATAATAAATAATAAGACATAAATAATACATAAAAATAAATAATAAATAAATAAATAAATAAATAATAAATAAATAATAAATAAATGGTGAAGAAATAAATAAATAATAAATAAATAAATCGTAAAAAAATAAATAATACATAAATAATGAATAAATCATAAATGAATAATAAATAAATAAATAAACATATAATAAATAAATAATAAAAAATAAATAATAAATAAATAATTAATAAATAAATAATATAATAAATAAATAAATACTAAATAAATAAGTAATAAATAAATAAAAATTGAAAAAATAAATTAATAATAAATAAATAATAAATACATAAATAAATAAATAATAAATAAATCAATATATAATAAATAAGTAAATAATAAATGAATAAATAATAAATAAATAAATAATTAATTAATAAATAAATAAATAATAAATAAATAAATAATAAATAAAAAAATTATAAATAAATAACTAATGGATAATAAAAAAATAAATAAATAATAAATAGATATTAAATAATAAAAAAAATAAATAATAATTAAATAAAAAACAAATATATAAAAAATAAAAAAGATATATAGAAATAAATTAATAAATAATAAATAAATAAATAAATAAATAATAAATGAATAAATAAATAAAAAAAATAATTAATAAATAATGAATAAATAAATAATAAATAATGAAATAAATAATTAAAAATAAATAAAAATATATAAATAGATATTGAATAAATAAATAAATAATAAATAAAGAAATAAATACATAAATAAATAGTAAATAAATAAATAAATAATAAATAAAAAAAATAAATAATAGAAAAATAAATAAATAATATATAAGTAAATAAATATTGAATAAATAAATATATATATATATAATAAATAAATCATATAATAAATAAATAAAATGATAAATAGATAAATAATAAAAAAATAAATAAATAATAAATAATAAATTAATAAATAATAAATGAAAAATATATATAAATAATACATAAATAAATAAAATAATAAATAAATAAATATATAAATAAATAAATAAATAAATAAATACTAAATAAATTATAAATAAATAAATATATAAATAATAAATAAATAAATAAATATAAATATTAGACAACAAATAAATAAAAGAAAAAATAATGAATAAATAAATAATAAATAAATAACTAAGTAAATAATAAATAAATAGTAGATAAATAAATAATAATTAAATAAATAATAAATAAAAAAATAAATAAGAAAAAAATAAATATATAATAAATAAATAAATAATAAATAAATAAATAAATAAATAATAACTAAATAGATATATAATAAATAGGTAAATAATAAATAAAAAAGTAATAAGTAAATAATAAATAATAAAAAATTAATAAATAATAAATAAATGATAAATAAATAAATAAATAAACAAATTTTAAATATAAAAATAAATAAAGAAATTACTATTAAGTAAATAAATCAGTAATAAGTAATAAATAAATAAATAAATAAATAAATAAATAAATAAGCAAATAAATAACAAATAAATGAATATTAAATAAAAAAAAAATTATAATTAAATTAATAGTAATTAAATAAATAATAAATAGTTAATTAATAATAAAGAAATAAATAAATAATAAATAAATAATCTATAAATAAATAAAAATTAAATAAATAATCAATAAATAAATAATAAAAAAAAATAAATAAATAACAAAGAAATCATAAATAAAAAAGTAAATAATAATAAATAATAAATAAATATATAAATAAATAAATAATAAATTAAATAAATAAATAAATAATAAGTAAATAATAAATGGTTAAATAATAAATAAATGAATAATATATAAATAAATAATAAACAAATATATAGATGAATAAAAATTAAACTGATAAATAAATAAATAATATATAAATAAATAATAAAAAAAAATAAATCAATAATACATAATTAAATAAATAATAAATAAATAAATAAATAATAAATAAATAAATATTTAATGAATAAATAAATGAATAATAAATAATCAATACATAATAAGTAAATAAATAAAAAATAAATAAATAATTAAATTAATAATAAATAAAAAAAGATAATAAATAAATAAACAAATAATAAATTAAACAAATAATGAATAAAAAATGATAAATAAATAATATATAAATAAATAAATAAATAAATAAATAAATGAATAAATAAATAAATAAATAAATAAGTAATAAATAATAAATAAATAATAAAAAATGAATTAATAATAAATAAATAAATAAATCATAAATAAATAATAAATCATAAATAAATAATAAATAAATAAATAAATAGTAAATAAATAATAAATAAATAAATAGATGATAAATGAATAATAAATAAATAAATAAATAAATAATGAATTAAAAACAAATAAATAAATAAGCAATAAAAATGTATAAATAATAAATAATTAAATAATAAATGAATAAATAAATAATGAATAAATAAATAAATAATAAACAAATAAATAACTAAAAAATAAATAAATAATATATAAATAAATAATAAATAAATAAATAATAATTACATAAACAAATAAATAAATAATAAATAATAAATACATAATAAATAAATAAGAAAATAAATAAATAAATAAATAATAAAGAAA
This sequence comes from Macrobrachium rosenbergii, assembly GCA_039081455.1. Taxonomy (NCBI): domain Eukaryota; kingdom Metazoa; phylum Arthropoda; class Malacostraca; order Decapoda; family Palaemonidae; genus Macrobrachium; species Macrobrachium rosenbergii. Next base: position 118,308 of record JANJGK010001767.1, read on the forward strand.
TAAATAATCAGTAAATAAATTATAAATGAAAAAATAAATAATGAATAAATAATAAATAAACAAAATAAATAAATAAATTATAAATAAATAAATAAGTAAATGATAAGTAAATAAATAAATAAGTGATAAAAATAAATAATAAATAAATAATAAATAAAAAATAAATAGTAAATAAATAATAAATAAAATAAATAAATAAATAAATAAATAAATAAATAAATAAATAATACAAACATGAATAATTAAATAAATAAATAATAAAATAATAAAGAGTAAAAAAATAATAAATAAATAATTAATAAATAAATAAATAAAAAGTAATAGTAAATAAATACACAACAAATAAATAAAAAATAAATAATTAAATAAAAAATAAATAAATATATAATAAATAAAGAAATAAATAAATAAATAAAAAAAGAATAAATAAATAAATAAATAAAAAAATAAAAAAAATAAATAAATAAATAATGAACAAATAAATAAATTATAAATAAATAAATAAGAAATAAATAAATAAATAATAAATAGATAATAAATAAAAAATATATAAATAAAAAATAAATAAATATATAATGAATAAATAAATAAATTATAAATAAATAAATAATAAATAAATAAATAGATAATAAATAAATAATAAATAAAAAATATATAAATAAAAAATAAATAAATAAATAAATAATAAATTAACAATAAATAAATAATAAATAATTAAATAAATAAAAAATAAATAATAATAAAATAATAAAAAATAAATATTACATAAATCAATAAATAACGAAAAAATAATAAATAAATAAATAATAAATAAATAAATAAATAAATAAATAATAAATAATTAAATAAATGATAGATAAATAATAAATTAATAAATAAATAATAAATCAATAAATAAATAATAAATAAATAAATAATACATAAATAAATAATAAACAAATAAATATTAAATAAATAAATAAATAAATAATAAATAAATAATAAATAAATAATAAATAAATAAATAATAAGCAATTAAATAATAAGTAAATAATAAATATATAGATAATAAATGAATAAATAAATAAAAAATAAATAAATGAGAAATAAATAATAAAAAAATAAAAAATAAATAAATGAATAAATAATAAATAAATAAATAAATAATAAATAAATAATAAATAAATAAATAAATAAATAAATAAATAATAAATATATAATAATCAAAAAAATAAATAAATAATAAATATATAAATAACTATATACATAATAAATAAATAAATAAATAAATAATAAATATATAATAAATGAATAAATAATTAGCAAATAAATAATAAATAAATAATAAATAACTAATAAATAATTAAATAATCAATAAATAAAAAATAAATAGATAAATATATAAATAATAAATAACATAAATTAATGAAAAATAAATAAATAAATAAATAAATAATAAATAAATAGATAAATAATAGATAAATAATAAATAAATAACGAACAAAAAATAAGTAAATAAATGAATAATGAATAAATTAAAGTAATAAATAAATAATAAATAAATAAATAATAAATAAATAAATAATAAATAAATAGATAAATAATAAAAGATAAATAATTATTGAATAAATAAATAATAAATGAATAAATAAATAAATAAATAATAAATAAATAAATAATAAATAAACAAAAAATAAATAATAAATTTAATAAATTAATATATAATAAATAAACAATAAATATATAAATAAATTATAAATAAATAATAAATAAATAATAAATAAGGAAATAAAAAATAATCAATAAATAATAAATAAGGAAATAAAAAATAATCAATAAATAATAAATAAATATATAAATAAATATTAAATAAGACAATAAATAAATAAATAATAAATAAATAAATGATAAACAAATAATGAATAAATAATAAATAAATAAGTAAATAATAAATAAAATAAATAAATAAATAAATAATAAATAAATGAATGAATAAATAATAAATAAATAAATAAATAAATAAATAAATAAATAAATAAATAAATAAATAAATAAATAAATAAATAAATAAATAAATAAATAAATAAATAATAAATAAATAAATAAATAAATAAATAAATAAATAAATAAATAAATAAATAAATAATTAATAAATGAATAAATAAATAAATAAATAAATAAATAAATAAATAAATAAATAAATAAATAAATAAATAAATAAATAAATAAATAAATAAATAAATAAATAAATAAATAAATAAATAAGTAAATAATAAACAATAAATAAATAATAAATAAAAAAAATGAATAAATAATAAATAAATAAATAAATAATAAATATATAATAATTTAAAAAATAAATAAATAATAAATAAATAAATGATAAACAAATAATAAATGAATAATAAATAAATATTAAATTAATAATAAATAAATAAATGAATAGATAATAAATAAATAAATAAGTAAATAAATAAATAATAAATAAATTAATAATAAATAAATAAAAAATAATAAATAAATAAATAAATAATAAATAAATAAATAAATAATAAAGAAATAAATAAATAAACAATAAATAAATAAATAGGTAAATAAATAATATGTAACTAAATAAATGAATAAAAAAAAATAATAAATAATAAATAAATAAATTATTACGATCTCGCCTCTCGAGATCGACAGGTTCTAAACGAAACAAGCAATTGGGCTGTAATGACTGACGAGAGGTGACAAATAAAGGAGGGAGGAGCAGAACAAATCCAAAAAGTTACCTTAATATTAATTTATTTACAAAAATTACAAGTGAGTCAGGTCCAGGAGAGAAATAAACTTAAAATGACCAAATCAATAAACACGTGAGACAACAACAAAATTCACAGTTAAACAACTCAAAAGAATTATAATAATACACAGGTGGCAACAATTCAAAAGAATCATAATAGTCCACAGGCAGCATAATATCATAAATAACATTAGCAATGATAAATAAAAAAAAAAAACAAGCAGCATAAAGGAATAAATCAAGAGCCGTAAAACCAACAGTGCAGGACAACTAAACAGAGCTGATACAGCAACCATCACGTCCTCAGACACAGTTCCACAAGACTGGACTCCCACGACACAGTCGATACGACAGCCATTGCGTCCAAAAGAAAGTTCTCCGCTGCTCTGCAGCCGTGACCTACTGCTGTCCTGGACTTGACTGGCGAAGTCTGACACCATCCACCACACGTCAACTCGCCAGCAAGAAAAACAAACAAACAAAGGAGGCAACAACCCACTAAGGGAACAACCCACTAAGGGAACAATCGGCAAACGATTGTTCCTAACATAAATAAATAAATGATAAATAAATAAAAAAAAATGAATAAATGAAAAATAAAAAATTAATAAATAATTAAATAATAAAAAAAATAAAAAAAAATAAATACATAAATAATAAATAATAAATCAATAATAAATAAATAAATAAATAAAAAATTAATAAGTAATAAATAAATAAATAAAAAATAAATAAACAAATAATAAAAAATAAAAAATAAATAAATAAACAAATAATAGATAAATATATAAATACTAAATAAATAAATAAATAATAAATATCAAAATAATAAATAAATGAATAAATAAATAATAAATAAATAATTAATAATAAATAAATAATAAATGAATAATAAATAAATAAAAAATAGATAAACAATAAATTAATGAATAAATAAATAATAAATAAATAAATAGATAATTATAAATAAATAAATAACAAATAAATAAATAATATATATATATAATTAATAAATAATAAATAAATAAAGAATAAATAAGTGAATAAATAAGTAAATAATAAAAAATTAATAGAAAGATAATAAATAAATATGTAAATAATAAATAAATGAATAAATAAATAATAAATAAATAAATAAATAATAAATAAATAAATAATAAATAATTAAATAATTAATAAATATATAAATAGCAAAAAATAATAAATAGTAAATAAATAATAAATAAATATTTAAATGAATAAATAATAAAAAAATAAAAAAATATATAAAGAATAGATAAAAAATAACAAATAAATAATAAATAAAAATTTAAATATTATATAAATAAATATATAATAAATAAATAAATTATAAAAAATAAATAAACAATAAACAAATAATAAAAAAATAATAAATAAATAAATAAATAAATGAATAATATATAAATCAATAAATAACATATAAATAATAAATATATAAATAATATATAATAAATAAATAATAAGTAAATAGAAAATAATAAATAAATAAATAAATAAATGAATAAATAAATAAAAAAATATTTAATAAAATTAATTAGTAAAATAATAAATGATATAATAACACAATAAAGAATTAAAGAAATAAAATAATAAATAAAAGAAAATAATAAAATAATAAATAAGTAAAATAATATATAACAAATAAATAATAAATAAATGAATAAATAAATAATTAAATAAATATATAAGTAAATAAAAAAATAAAACAATAAATCAAATAAAAAATTAAATAATGAATAATAAACAAATAAATAATAAAAAATAAATACATAAATAATAAAGAAATAATAAATAAATAAGTAAAAAATAAATAAATAATAAATAAATAAATAAATAAATAAATAAATAAATATATAAAATCATAAATAAATAAAATAAACGAATAATTAAATAAATAAATAAGTAAATAAATAACTAAATAAATAAAATAATAAAAAATAATAAAATAATAAATAAAATAAAATAATAAAATAATAAATAAGTAAATAAAATAATAAATAAAATGTGACAATAAAATAATAAATAAATAAATAAATAAATAAAATAATAAATAAATAAACAAATAAATAAATTAAAAAAAATTAAATAAGTAAATAATAAATAAAAAATAATAAAATAATAATTAAATAAAAAGAATAAATAAATAAATAAAATTCTTTATAAATAGAATATGAAATAAAATAAATTAAAAAATAAAAAATGAAATAAAAAATTAAAATAATGAAAAAATAAAAAATACAATAATGAAAAAGTAATAAATAATAAATAAATAATAAATGAATAATAAATAAAAAATAATTAAAATAATAAAGTAATAATAAATTAATTATAAATTAATGATAAATAAATGGAAAAAATAAACAAATATAAAATAAATAAATAAAATAATAAATAAATTAAATAATAAGTAAATAAATAAAATAATAAATAAAATAATTAATAAAAAATAAATAAAATAAAATAATAAAATGGTAAATAAATAAATGAAAAAATATTGAATAAATAATAAATAAATAATAAATATATAATAAATAAGTAAAGTATAAAATTATGAATAAAATAATGAATAAAATAAGTTAATAAAATAATAAATAAATTAAAATGATAAATAAATAAAGAAAATATTAAATAAATAAAATAATAAATAAATCAACAAATAAATAATTAAATAAAATAAAGCATAAATAAAATAATAAATAAATAACTAAATAAATACAATAATAAATAAAATAAAATCATAAAAAAAGGAATAATTAAATAAAAAAAATTATAAAATAAATAAATAAATAATAAATAAATAAATAATAAATAAATAAATAATAAATAAATAAATGATGAATAAATAATAAAAAAAATAAATGATAAATAAATGAATAAATAATAAACAATTAAATGAAAAATAAATAAAAAAATAAATAATAACAAAATAATTAATAAATAAATATATAAATAATAAATATATGAATAAATAATAAAAGTATAAAAAATAAATTAACTGATAATAAATAAATAAATAATAAATAAATAATTAAATACTAAATAAGTAATATATAAATAATAAACAAATAAATAGTAATGAAATAAATGAATAATAAAATAAATAAATAAATAAGTAAAGAAATAAATAATAAATAAATAAATAAAAAATAAATAAATAATTAATAAGAAAATAAAAAAATAAATAATAAAAATAAATAAATAATAAATAAATAATAAATAAAAAAATGAATAATAAATAAATAAAAAAATAAATAAAACATAAAAAATAAATAATCAAAAATAAATAATAAATAAACAAATAATTAATAAACAAACAAATAAAAAGAAATAAAATAAATAATAAAAAAATAATAAATAAACAAATAATAAATAATATATAAATAAATAGATAAAAAATAAATAACTAAAATAATAAATAAATAAAAAATAAATAAAATAAAAAAATTAAATGATATATTAAATAAATAATAAATAAATGATAAATAAATAACAAATAAATGATAGATAAATAATAAATGAAATAATAAAAAATAAATAATAAATAAATAATAAATAAATAGTAAATATATTAATAAATAAATAAATAAATAAATAATAAATAAAGTAATAAATAAAAAATAATAAAGTGATAAATAAAATAAATAGTAAAATAATAAATAAATATATAAAAATAATAGATAAATAAGTAAAATAATAAATAAATAAATGAATAAAATAATAAATAGATAAATTAATAAAATATTAAATAAATAAAAATATAAAAAAATAAAATTAAATGAATAAAAGGAAATAAGAAAATGATAAATAAATAAATAAATAAAATAATAAATAAATTAAATAAATAAATACATAAATAAATAAATAAGCAAATAAATAAATATATATAAATAAATAAATAAAATAATAAA
>JANJGK010001767.1:127500-152500 GCA_039081455.1 Macrobrachium rosenbergii
AATAATAAATAAATAAATACATAAATAAATAAATAAATAAATAAGAAATGAAAAAAATAATAAAGAATAAATAATAAATAAATAAATTACTAATAAAAAAATAAGAAAAATATAAATAAATAATAAATAAATATATAAATAATAAATAAATAAATAATAAATAGTAAATAAATAATGAATAAATAACTAATAAATAATTTAAAAAATAATAAATAAGTGAATAATAAATAAAAAAATAAATAATAAAATAAATAATAAATAAATAAATAATTAGAAAATAAATAAATAATCAATAAATAAATAAATAATAAATAAATAATAATAAATAAATAAAGAATAAATAAATAAATAAATAAGAAGCAAATACAAATTAAATAATAAATAAATAATAAATAAATGAAATACTAAAATAAAATAATAAAATAATAAATAAAATAAAATAATAAAATAATGAATAAATTGATAAATAAAATAATAATTAAATTAAGTTATAAAATAATAAATAAATAAATAAATAAATAAATATATATTAAATAATAATAAATAAATAGATAAAAGATAAAAGTAGAAAATAAAAGATAAAATAATAAATAGTGAATAAATAAAAAATGAATAAAAAATAAATAAATAATAATTAAATAAATAATACATATAAAGATAAAGAAATAAATAAATATATAAATGAATAAAATAATAAATAAATAAAAAATGAGAAATAAATAAGTAAATAAATAAATAAATGAAATCTATAAAACAAAACAATAAAATAATAGTTAAAATAAAACCATAAAAAAATAAATAAATCTGTAAATAATATAATAAAAAAAAATAAATAAATTTTTAATAAATAAATAAATAAATAGATAAATAAAATAATAAAAAATAAAATATAGAATTATAAAAAATAAATAACTACATAATAAATGAATAAATAATAAAAAATAAATAATTAATAAATAATAAATAAATAAATAAATAAATAAATAAATAAATAAATAAATAAATAAATAAATAAATAAATAAATAAATAAACGAAATAATGATTAGATAAATAAATAAATAAATAAATAAATAAATAAATAAATAAATAAATAAATAAATAAAATAATAAATAAATAAAATGATAAACAAAATAATATAATAAAATAATAAATAAATAGATAAATAAATACATAAATAAATAACATGATAAATAAAATTAAATAATAAAATAATAAATAAAATGAAAAAAATAAAATAATAAATCAATGAATAAATAAAATGATAAATAAATTAATAATAAATTATTAATAAGTAGTAAATAAATGAATAAATAAATAAATAAATACAATAATAAATAAATAAATCAATATACAAATAAAATATTAAATAATTAAAATAATAAATAAAAAACAATACTAAATTAATAAATAAAATAAAATAATAAAAGAATTAATGAATGAATAATTAAAATATTGAATAAATAATAAATAAATATTAAATGAATAATAAGGAATAATAAATAAAATAATGAATAAAATAAAATAAAATAATAAATAAAATAAAATAATAAAATAATGAATAAAAAAAAGAATTAAATAAATATGTAAAAAAATAAATAATGAAATGAATAAATAAATACGTAAATATATAAATAATTAAATAAAATAATAAATAAATAAATATATAAATAATAAATAAAAAAATAATAAATAAATAAGTAATAAATAAATAATAAATAAATAAAAAATAAATAAAAAATAAATAGTAAATAAATATATAAATAAATAAACAAATAATAAATAATTAATAATAATAAATAAATAAATAAAGAAATGAATAAATAATAAATAGATAATTATTAAATATATAATAAATTAATAAATAATAAATGAATAAATAAATACTAAATGAATAATAAATAACTAAATAAATGAAAAAATAATAAATAAATAAATAAATAAATAAATAAATAAATAATAAATAAATAAATAAATAAAAAACAAGTAAATAAATAAATAATGAATAAAAAAAAAATAATTGATACTAAATAAATAAATAAGGAATAATTAAATAAATAATTAATGAATAAATAATGAATAAATCAATAACAAATAAATAATAAATAAATAAACAAATAATAAATAAATAATAAATAATTGAATAATAAAAAAATAAGTAATAAAAATTAAATAATTAAATAATAATAAAAAAATAAATAATAAATAAATATATTATAAATAATAAATAAATAACAAATAGAAAATGAATAATAAATAAATAAATAAACAATAAACAAATACATATATATATATATATATATATATATATATATATATATATATATATATATATATATATATATATATATATATATATATATATATATGTGTAATAAATGAACAAATAATGAATGAATTATAAATAAATATATAATAAATAAGTAATAAATAAATAAAAAATATAATAATAAATAATAAATAAATTAATAATAAATAAATAAACATTATATAAATAATTAATAAATAAATAAGTAAACAGGAAATAAATAATAAATAAAAAAGAAATAAATAAAAAACAAATAATAAATAAATAAATAAATACAAAAATAATAAATTAATAAATAAATAAATAAATAAAAAAATAAATAATAAATAAATAAATAATAAATAATAAATATTAAAAAAATAAATGAATAAATAATGAATAAATAAATAAATAATGAATAAATAAATGAATAATAAATAAATAAATTAATAATAAATAAACAAATGATAAAGAAATAATTAAATAAGCAAATAAAAAATAAATAAATAGTAAATGAATAAATAATAAATAAATAAATAAATAATAAATAATAAATAAATAAATAATGAAAAAATAAATAATAGATAAACAATAAATAAATAAAAAAATAAACTATAAATAAATTAAAAAAAATAATAAATAAATAAATAACAAATAAATTGATAAATTATAAATAAATAAATAAATATAAAAAAATAAATAAATAAATGAATAAATAATAAATGAATAAATAAATAATAAATAATAAATAAATAATAAATAAATAAATAAAAAATAAATAATAAATAAATAAATAAATAATAAATAAATAAATAAATAAATAAATAATAAATAATAAAATAATAAATGAATTAACAAATAATAAATAAATAAATAAATAATAAATAAATAGATAAATAGATAATAAATAAATAATAAATAAATAAATGAATAATAAACAAGTAAATATATAATAAATATATACATAATAAATAAAAAAGTAAACAGCAAATAAATTAATAATTAATAAATAAATAAATAAAAAAATAAATAAATAAATAAACAATAAATAAAAATAATAAATAAATAAATAAATAAATAAATAAACAAAATAATAACTAAAATAAAAAATAAATAAATAAATAAATAAATAAATAAATAAATAAATAAATAAACAAAATAATAACTAAAATAAAAAATAAATAAATAAATAAATAAATAAATAAATAAATAAATAAACAAAATAATAACTAAAATAAAAAATAAAATAATAAATAAAATAAAATAATAAAAAAGTAAATAAGTAATGAATAAAAAATAAATAAATAACAAAAAAATAAATGAAAAATTAATAAATAAAATATTACAAAATTATAAATAAATAAATAAAATAATAAATAATAAAAAATAATAAAAAAAATAATAATCATAATAAATAAATAAAGAAAAATTAAATAAATAAATAATAAATAAATAGATAAATAAAAAATAAATAAATAAACAGATAAATAAAAAAATGAATAAATACCTCATCAATAAGCAAATAAAATAATAAATAAAATAAAACAATTTATAAAATAAAACAAATGAAATAAAAAATAAATAAATAAATAATTCTATGAATATATAAATAAATAGATAATAAATAAATAAATAAATAAATAAATAATTAATAAAAAAATTATTATTTAAATAATAAATAAATAAATATATAAATAAATAAATAATAAAAAAAATATATAAATAAATAAATAAAAAATTAATAAATAAAAAAAAATTATAAATACAATAAAATAATAAATAATTAAATGAATAAATAAGTAAATAATATGAAATAAAATAGTAAACAAAATAAAATAAACCAATAAATAATTAAATAAATAAATAAAAAATAAATAAAAATATAATAAATGAATAAATAATTAAACAAATAAATAAACAAATAAATAATAAGTAAATAATAAATAAATAAATAAATAAATAAATAAATAAATAAATAAATAAATAAATAAATAAATAAATAAATAAATAAATAAATAATAAGTAAACAATAAAAAATAAATACTTAAAAAAATATATAAAATAAATAAATAAGAAAATAACAAATAAAATAATAAATAACATAAAATAAATAAATTATAAATAAATAAAGTAAAAAAATAAAATAATAAAAAATTAATAAATAAAAAAATAACAAATAAAATAATAAATAACATAAAATAAATAAATAGTAAATAAATAAAATAAAATAATAAAAAAATAAAAAAATAAAAAAATAAAAAAAATAAATAAATAAATATAATTATGAATAAAATAAAATGATAAATAATTAAATAATAATGAAATAATGAATAAAATAAGATATTAAAATAATAAATATATAAAAAATAATAAATTAATAAATAGTTAAATAAATAAAATAATGAATAAAATAAAATACGAAAATAATAAATAAATAAATAAATGATAAATTAATAAAAAAATAATAAATAAATAAAGAAATAATTGAATAAATAAATGAATGAAATAATAAAATAACAAATAAAATAAAATAGTAAAACCTTAGAAAATAAATAAATAAGAATAAATAAATATATAATGAATAAATAAATAAATAAATAAATAAACAAATAAATAAATAATAAATAAATAAATAAGTAAATAATAAATAAGTAAATAAATAAATAATAAATAAATAAATAATATAACATTAAATAAAATAAAAAAATAATATATAAAAATAATAAGATAATAAATAAATAAAAAATAAATAAATAATAAATAAAAAAAATAATCAATAAATAAGTAAACAAATGATAAATAAATAAATAAATAAAATAATAAATAAAATTAAATAATAAATAAATAAAATAAATTAATAATAAATAAATAAATAAATAAATAAATAATAAATAAATAAATAATAATAAATAAACAAATAAATAAATAAATAATAGATAAACAAAAAATAGATAAATAAAAAAAATTTAAATAAAATAAAATAATAAAATAATAAATAAATACACACATAAATAAATAAATACAAAAATAATAATAATTAAAATAGAATAATAAAAAAATAAATAATAGATAAATAAATAACAAATAAAACAATAAATAAATAAATAAAAAATAAATAATAAATAGACAAATAATAGATAAATAAATAATAAATAAATAAATAAACAAACAAACAAAAAATAATAAATAATAAAAAATAAATAAATAAATACATACGTAAAAAAATAAATAAATAATAAATAAATAAATAATAAATAAATAAAGAAATTATTAATAAATAAATAAAATTTTAAATAATATAAAAACAAAATAAATAAATAAATAAATAAATAAAATAATAAATAAAATAAAATAATTATATAAATAATTAAATAAAATAATATAATAATATATAAATATTCACTAAATAAAATAATAAATAAAAGAAAATAATAAAATGATAAATAAATAAATAAATAAATATTAAATAAATAACTAAATAAATAAATGAATAAATAAATACATATATTAATAAATAAATTAATAAACAAATAAATAAATAAATAATTAATAATGAAATAACGAAATAAATAAGTAAATAAATAAATAAATAATTAAACATGTACATAAAAAATAAATAAATAAAATAATAGATAAAATGAAATAATAAAAATTTAAATAAATAAATAAATAATAAATAAATAAATAAATATTAAATTAGTATATAAATAAATAATAATTAAGTAAATATATAATAAATAAATAAATAAACAATTGAATAATAAAAAAATAAATAAATAATTAAATAAATCAATCAATCAATAATAAATAAATTAAATAAATAAATAAATGAATAAATAAATAAATAAAATAATGAATAAAAAAATAATAAAATAATATATAAATAAATAAATAAATAATAAATAAATGAATAATAAATAAATTAATAAATAATAAGTAAATACTAAATATATAAATAAATCAATAATAAGAAAATAAAATAATAAATAAAATAAAATAATAAATAAATATATAATTAATATATATATAAAATAAAAAATAAATGATAAATAAATAAATAAATAATAAATAAATAAGTAAATAAATAAATAAATAAATAAATAAATAAATAAATAAATAATAAAAAAATAAATAAATAAAAAATAAATACATAAATAAATCAATAATAAGTAAATAAAATAATAAATAAAATAATATAATTAATAAATAAATAAACAATAAATAAATATATAAATATATAATAAATAAGAAAATAAATAAATAATAAATAAATAAATAAATAATAAGTAAATAATATATTAATAATAAATAAATAAAAAATGAAAAATAATAAATAAATTATTAAATTAAAAATAAATAAAAAAATAAAAATTAAATAAATAAATAATAAATAAATAAATATATAAACAAAAAAATAAATAATAAATAAATAAATGATAATAAAATAATAAATAATAATTATATAATAAAATAGTAAATAAAAAATAAATAGTAAATAAATAATAAATAAAAAAATAAATAATAATAAATAAATAGAGAGTAATAAATAAATTAATAAATAATAAATGAATAAATATAATAATAAAAAAATGAATAAAAAAATAAATAAATAGTAAATAAATAAAAAATAAATAATAAATAAATAGATAAATAAATAAACAATAAATAAATAAATAAATAAATAAATAAATAAATAAATAAATAAATAAATAAATAAATAAATAAATAAATAAATAAATAAATAAATAGATAATAAATAAATAACAAATAAATAATAAATAAATAAATAAAATAATAAGTAAAATAAAATAAAATAATAACATAAACAAATAAATAAATAAAGTAATAAATAAAATAAAAAAAATAAAATAATAGATAAAATAAATAAATAAATAAAATAAAATAAAATAATAAATAATAAAGAAATAAAAAATAAATAAATAAATAAATAAATAAATAAATAATAAATGAATAAAAAATAAATAAAAAATATTAATAAAAAATAAATAAATAAACAAATAATTAAATAATAAATGAATAAATAAATAAATAAACAAATAAATAAATAAATAAATAAATAAATAAATAAATAAATAAAAAATAAATAAATTAATTAAAAAATGAATAAAAGAAAATAATCAATTAATAAATAAAATAAAATAATGAAATAATAAATAAATAAAAAATAGAATAATAAATTTAAAAAATGTAATAATAAACAAATAAATGAAAAATGAATAATAAATAAATAAAAAATAAATAAATAAGTAAATAAATAAGTAAATAAAATAAATAAATAAAATAATAAATAAAAAAATAAAACACTAATAAATAAAATAAAATAAAATATAATAAATAATTAATAATAAAGGAGTAAATAAACAATAAATAAATAAATAAATAATGAAAAATAAATAATATATAAATAAATAATATATAAATAATAAATAAATAAATAATAACTAAATAAATAAATAATGAATAAATAAATAAAAACATAAATAGATAAATAATAAAAAAATAATAAATAGATAAAAAATTGATATGTCGGTGAGAAGAGAAACGAACCGCTACATGGTGTCTTTATTAAGTCTCCAAAAGTAGGTACACACAGTACGGAGGCTGGTATTTAACTAACCCCGTAAAGCCAAGTGACTTCGGCAAGGTTGACAACAGCAACAAGCAAACGGTTGTTAAAGTAAACAACAACAATACACAACACTCCTCCGCGCTAACATAAAAAGCACAGAAAATTTTCATTACTTAAAACACTATAGTAAAATACAGCACAGTTACAATAAGTACAGTTACAATATGTAAAATACATCCTTCATTCAAGAACTCGTAATTCTGTAAAAATCCAAAGTACGGGTTAGGAACTTTATTAATTATATAAATTTTTTTTTTTTTTTTTTTTTTTTTTACAACACTTAAAATAACACATCAAGAATACGTAAGTCTGTCCGGCGGACGACGTTCTCTTAATGGGTAACGCCTCTCACTGGTGGAGTTCTGAGTTAAAGTTACATGATCATCCAAAGTCACAGACAAAGGCTCACCTCCCCCCTTAGATGAACTGTCGGAACTGGACTTACTCAAGTCCTCAGTCACAGATTCTCCCAGTGGTGACTGTTCCTCTAAACAATAATCAGAAAATTTGTTTTCATACCTTTCCTCTGAGCTTAAGCAAGGATCATTTGTTATGGAACCGTCAGAATACTGAAATTCAGGAACATCAACAAGCTGGTCGATATGTCGACACCACAGCTTTTCCCCAACCCTTACTGTGTATGAAACTGGACCAGTCTGTCCGACAATAACACCATTCTCCCACTTAGGTGATCCCCGAGCAAAACTTAATGCCTGAACACGTTGACCACATTTCAGAGTTCTTAATTTACGGTTAGTATCCGAAATCAGTGTCTCATGCTTCCTTTTCATTTCAGCTTCTTTATCAGGCTTAAGCAAATCCAATCTTGTTTTGATATGACGTTTTAAAAAAAGCTCGGTTGGAGTTAGACCAGTTGTTGCATGTGGTGTAATGCGATATTGCATTAAAAACTGACAAAGCTTTAGTTTTAGATTTTCCTTCCCTTTCACCTTTCTAAGGTTTTTTTTAAAAGTTTGCACGGCCCTCTCGGCTTCTCCATTAGTTGATGGTTTGTATGGCGCAGAAAAAATATGACGTATCCCATTAGCCTTGGTAAAAATGCTAAACTCTGATGAAGTAAAGGCAGTTCCGTTATCCGAAACTATTATATCAGGAATGCCATAGGAAGCAAACTTCTCTCTTAAAATACCAATTGTGTTTAAACTACTCGTTGAACTAATGACCTCTACCTCCATCCACTTTGAATAAGCATCAATGATAACAAGATAAAAATTACCCAAGAAGGGACCCGCAAAATCCAGATGAATTCTTTGCCAAGGTCCACCAGGCCATTCCCATGGATGAAGAGGAGCGGGACTAGGTTTATTTCTAACACTTTGACAAGCAGTGCAACCCAGCACCAAGCTCTCAATGTCTTTGTCTATTCCAGGCCACCATACATGCAATCGAGCCAAGGATTTTGTTTTAATAATACCTTGGTGACCAGAATGCAATTCTCTCAAAACTGCTTTGCGATGTGCCAAGGGTACTACTACTCTTCGACCCCATAGTACACAACCACCTTCAACAGTTAATTCTAATTCTTTGCTCTTGAAAAGCTTCAACTCTTCCTCAACGAAATGAGGCCACCCAGACATAACATATTCATACACCTTGGATAAAATAGGGTCGGTTCTCGTTGCAGAACGTATGTCTCGGGAGTTGACAGGGATTTTATCTAGTTGTTCAATATTGAATATTGAAGACTCATCCCTGACATCCAACCTCTCTGAGTTATTGCAGAGTCTAGACAAGGCGTCTGCATTTGCATGCCTTTGGGATACCCGGAACTCCAGATCATAAGTGTATGCTGATAAAATAATGGCATAACGTTGCAATCTAGCAGCTGCTAGAGTTGGGAGCCCAACCTTCGGACTCAGTATCGCCAACAGAGGCTTATGATCAGTAACCAAGGTGAAATTCCTACCATACAAATACTGGTGAAAATATTTGACACCATATACAAGAGAAAGGGCCTCCTTGTCTATTTGAGAATAATTCCTCTCAGAAGCGCTAAGAGATCGTGCTGCATAAGCTATGGGACGCTCCTCCCCATTAGGAAATATGTGTGTTAACACGGCCCCTATACCAACAGATGAAGCATCGCATTCTAATTTCACAGGGGTTTTTACATCATAATGAGCCAACACGGGTGCATCAGCTAAAATTGCCTTGAGATTTTTAAAAGAATTATCACACTCTGCTGTCCATAACCACTTCTCATTAGCTCTAAGAAGCTTATTTAAGGGACTTACTATCGTTGAAAGGTTCTTTATAAACCGACCATAATAATTTACTAATCCTAAAAAAGACTTAAGCTCTGTTACATTTTTAGGCTCTTTTAAATTTAAAATCTTAGCAACCTTATCTGGACAAGTTTTTAATCCATCCCTGCTTACTATATATCCCAAATAACTAACACTCTCCTTCAAAAACGAACACTTATCTTTTCTCAGTCTTAAGCCCCTTCCCTTCAATCTCTCTTGTACTATTTTAAGTCTCTCAAAATGTTCAGCTGGAGTGCGACCACAAATCAAAATATCATCCAAATACACCACTACACCTGGAATACCTCCCAGTAATTTTTCCATTTCCATCTGAAAAATAGCAACAGCTGATGCTACTCCATATGGCAGACGTTTAAAACGGAACAATCCCAAATGTGTATTTATTGTTAATAGATATCTGCTACTTTCATCTACTTCCAATTGCTCATAAGCTCTTGAAAGATCCAATTTTGAAAAAATAGTCCCTCCGTTTAAACTAGCAAAAATGTCTGATAGTTTTGGTAATGGATAAGAGTCAACCTCTATATGCTTATTAATAGTAACTTTAAAATCAGCACATAACCTTATATCATTATTTGGCTTCGGTACAATAACAAGAGGAGAGGCCCACTCACTGCAGTTTACTGATTCCAACACCCCATTTTCTACCATACTATTTAGTTTCTGAGTAACTTTTTTCCTTCAAGGCATAAGGAACGGATCTAGGTTTAAAAATTTTGCACTTGTATTTTCCTTCAACTTAATTTTCGCTTTTACACCTCTGAAACTTCCCAGATCATCCCTAAAAACCTCCTCATTTTTAGCTAGAATATGATCCGATTCTAAACTGCAAGAATTTGAAACATGTTTAATTGACTTGGAAATATTAACCCAATCAATCTGAATTACAGTTAACCAGTCCCGACCAAACAAGGATACATTATTAGAATTAGTAACAATAATTGGCAAAATACCACAATAGCCGCCATACTGAACTTTAACTTCCGCTTCTCCAACAACTGCAACACAGCCGCCGGTGTAGGTAGTCAAGGTAGTCTCACAAGGCCGAATCTTGATACCTGGAAGTCTCCTTAGTTCATTTGCAGAAAGAATAGAAACTGCGGCTCCAGTATCCAACTCCATACAGATTTTGACATCATTAACAACAGGGTACAATCTAATGGGTGGTGGAGACACCCTATTTATACAAGCGACTTGAAGGACCCCCGCATCCAAATCCGCTGTATCCTGAAGACTAAACTCTGCTGCCGTCAACCGAACATCATCCTCGACACAGCTATCTGAAACAGCATTTACTTTCCTGTTTTGGTGCACAACTCCATCCGAAGAACTGCGACAGGTTGATCTTGTGTGTCCCACTCGACCGCATGAAAAGCATTTCAAATGTCGAAACTTACAGTCATTAGGCTTGTGAGAACTTCTGTTGCATCGCCAACACTTAGTCTTGACTTTATATACACTGCAATTCTCGGCAATTCCCTGCTGCATATTCCTCGAGTGGAGCTCAGCCATCTCCATACTGCATGCAATACCAACTGCTTTCTTCAAATTTAAATCATTTTCAGCCAACAATTTAACTCTAATTTTCTCGGAAGAGATCCCAACAACAAACTGATCACAAAGAGCTTCTTCCAGGTAGCTGCCAAATATGCAATTCTTGGCTCCTTTCTTCAGTTCAGCAACATAAGCAGCTATATTTTCTCCCTCCTTCTGGTAGCGCCGGTGAAATTTGAACCTCTCAGCAGACTTGTTTTTCTTGGGTTCAAAATGGTTAGTCAAAATTTCTTTCAACTGATGATAGCTCTTGGCAGTAGGCACCTCTGGAGAAACCAGATCACGGATGAGGTTATAAGACGACTTCCCAACCAAAGTCAGAAACGCAGCTCGACACTCACTCTCTGCTGCAATCTTGTTCAAGTGCAGGAAGCAGTCAAAACGCTCATACCATGCATTGAAGTCTTCTCCCTCTTCAAAAGGTTCAATGTTGCCGATATTAGTAGCCATCCTCGTCGCCAAATGGTAAGTCGGTGAGAAGAAAAACGGACCGCTACATGGTGTCTTTATTAAGTCTCCAAAAGTAGGTACACACAGTACGGAGGCAGGTATTTAACTCCCCGTAAAGCCAAGTAACTTCGGCAAGGTTGACAACAGCAACAAGCAAACGGTTGTTAAAGTAAACAACAACAATACACAACAGTTGAGGCGTTTGTAATATTAGAATAGTAATATTACAAACACCATTTACGTATATATATATATATATATATATATATATATATATATATATATATATATATATATATATATATATATATATATATATATATATATATATATATATATATATATATATATATATATATATATATATATATATATATATATATATATATATATATATATATATATATATATATATATATATATATATATATATATATATATATATATATATATATATATATATATATATATATATATATATATATATATATATATATATATATATATATATATATACATATACATATATATATGTATATATATATACATATACGTGTATATATATGTCACGTTAAGTGATGGTTTTGCGGGAACTGCTGGTTCCCCGCTCGTTCCCTTTTGTGGATTGCTGCCTCCTTACCTTCAAGTTTTTTTTGTTTTGATGTTCTCGTCGGTGAGCTGCCGTTTTTCTATCGTCAGTCGGGTCTGGTTGGGCAGCGAAGGTAGCGGCAGTGGCAGCAGCAGCAGGCAGTTTTTGGAGTCGACGTTGGTCGAGTTTTTGAGCAGCAAATTGGAGCACGCCTACGAAGTGGAGCACGACGTAGAGGTGGAGTGTGACCATGAGTAGTCGTGTGACCACGAGCTGCTCATCTTTGATGACAGCGTGGGGCTGTCCTGACGTCTCCATCGGGGTATTCTGGTTTGTGGGTTCTTGTCCCTGTCGTGCAGCTGAGGGCTGTCTTGGTGCCCCGATGGAGGACGTATGTTTGGTTTTTTTTTCTGCCTGCTGTTGTTTATTTTTACCTTTTTGTTTAAAGCTACTTTTTGTTTATAAAGTTAATTGTTTAACTTGCTTTTGTTTAGTGCTGCCTTTTGGCTTATTTTTGTATTTATGGTTTTTTTATCTTTTTACCAGACCTGACTCACTTGTAAATTTTTGTAAATAAATTAATTTTAAGCTCATTTTATTGTTTTTGTTGTTTTCCCCTCCTTTGTTTGTTGCATCTGCCGTCAGTCATGACAGCCCCGTCCTGAGTATGTTAAAGAACCTGCATAACGGCCCACTCGGGTCGTTACAATGGTGACCGTGACAGGATGGCTCTGTTTTGGCTGGCGGGGTTGTTACGGCATTGGAGGGGATCATGAGTGTAAAAAAAAAAAAAAAATAATTTTTTTTTTTTTCTTTTAGGTGGGGAGGTGTCACGTTAAGTGATGGTTTTGCGGGAACTGCTGGTTCCCCGCTCGTTCCCTTTTGTGGATTGCTGCCTCCTTACCTTCAAGTTTTTTTTGTTTTGATGTTCTCGTCGGTGAGCTGCCGTTTTTCTATCGTCAGTCGGGTCTGGTTGGGCAGCGAAGGTAGCGGCAGTGGCAGCAGCAGCAGGCAGTTTTTGGAGTCGACGTTGGTCGAGTTTTTGAGCAGCAAATTGGAGCACGCCTACGAAGTGGAGCACGACGTAGAGGTGGAGTGTGACCATGAGTAGTCGTGTGACCACGAGCTGCTCATCTTTGATGACAGCGTGAGGCTGTCCTGACGTCTCCATCGGGGTATTCTGGTTTGTGGGTTCTTGTCCCTGTCGTGCAGCTGAGGGCTGTCTTGGTGCCCCGATGGAGGACGTATGTTTGGTTTTTTTTTCTGCCTGCTGTTGTTTATTTTTACCTTTTTGTTTAAAGCTACTTTTTGTTTATAAAGTTAATTGTTTAACTTGCTTTTGTTTAGTGCTGCCTTTTGGCTTATTTTTGTATTTATGGTTTTTTTATCTTTTTACCAGACCTGACTCACTTGTAAATTTTTGTAAATAAATTAATTTTAAGCTCATTTTATTGTTTTTGTTGTTTTCCCCTCCTTTGTTTGTTGCATCTGCCGTCAGTCATGACAGCCCCGTCCTGAGTATGTTAAAGAACCTGCATAACGGCCCACTCGGGTCGTTACAATATACATATATACTGTTATGTGTGTGGCTTTGGTTGATGAGTTTATTAATTAATTAATGTAAGTTATGTAGCCCTGCTTTGCCAATAACACACGTAACCTGTCATTTAAAGCTAAAGTTAACCGCAAAGACAGACAATTACTTAACTGAATTAGGTTGCCAGCCGGGAAACAATGTGTGGGATAATGGATTAATCTGCAACAAATGGATTACATCAACCCCTTTACTTCCCAATTCGTCCTGACAAAGAAAGAGTGTGCGGTGATAGTGAGAAAATTACATGAACCTTCACCAACAGCGGACACGGTGAATTTTCCCTGCTCCCGTAAGAAAATATAATGCAATGAGTGCCTGTACTAATAGATATTGTAAGCAGTTTCGTATTGGTAAAGGCTATTTCTCTTCCAAACAATGGGTTCAAGACCCAAGGCTGCCTGAAATTTACTTACTTAACTTTCCCTAATTCCTACTTACTGCATGGGAATAGCTTATGCAATGTCACTAGGCAATATTAATTATTCTTACACTAAACTTCATATAAAGAAATATGATTCGACCAGGGTCTCGTAGATGGTGGCAAAGTGGTGAACAATAGAAATGGAAGTACAGGGGAAGAGATACTAGCAAGTTGATGAAAAAACTGTCAAATTTCAGACTTACCATTGACGTGGGTTGCTTGCGCATGCAACTGACGCTCAGAAGTCTTGAAAAGGCCCGTTTGACGCCTCACTTGTACCAATAAAACAGTAAGAGGGCAAGCACAAAGAATTAGTTACACACAACACGTGTGCTTCGAGTGACAGCAAGTCCCTCTCCGCTGGCGTCGGGTCAGGTCAGGGAGAAGCTGTAGTCCTTGGCTGTTTGTTCGACGTTCGACCATAGCCCCAGGCAGTCTGAAAAATTGACAGAGACATCGCCGAATGCATAGGACAGAGCGAAAGGAAGCTTAAGACCACCTTCACTAGAGGTTACTTGGTAAAACCCTCCCTATGGGTTAGGCCCCTAACGCTAAACTATCCCTGCTAACGACGTTATCTTTTTTTAAAAGCACAGCCTACCGGCCTCACTTACATTGCCTTAGCGTCGACAGAGACGCCTTTCTGTCTTTGTTCGGATGATATTTTTATTAAATGATGCAGAGTGGGCGAACAACAGAATATTTATAAAAATAAACACACACACACACAAACACACGCATATATATATATATATATATATATATATATATATATATATATATATATATATATATATATATATATATGTGGAGAGAGAGAGAGAGATACTATAGATACTTATATACATGTGTATATATATATATATATATATATATATATATATATATATATATATATATATATATATATATATATATATATATATATGTATGTATGTATGTATATATCTATATATATATATATATCTATACATATATATGGAGAGAGAGAGATACTTTTACATATATATATATATATATATATATATATATATATATATATATATATATATATATATATATATATATATATATCTTTCAGGCGGTGGTTGATATATATATATATATATATATATATATATATATATATATATATATATATATATATATATATATATATATATATGTGTGTGTGTGTGTGTGTGTATGTATATATATGCATACGTATGTATGTATGTATATATGTATGCATGTATGTGTGTATGTATATGTGCATATATTTTGTTTGTGTTGTCGAACAATAGAAATGAAACGTTTAAGCCGATATAAAAAACACATACGACCACACTCAAAACAAATAACATTCAATGATAAAAGGAAGTATATGAAAACTGTTTGCTTACCTCACCCAGAATTGTCATGCACAAGATAAGTAACTGACCTTTCCCCTGTTTGCCCCACTAATATATACAGAAATTATCACTTTTGAATTTTCAACTGTCTGCGTGTATATAAGTATTTGTAATATCCATAACAAAGTTTAACTTACCAATTTTCACACGTTTATTTCTAATGAACTGGTAATTGAGGTGTCTGAAACATAAATGAAGGAACTAAAGAGGATTTCGAGTGGTCAACCGTAATCTCCTTCTGATATATGGAGCATGACTTCAAATCCTATCACGTTGTCAGGGCTTCTTCCTTGATTTCATCATCTGGGTTTCTGACCTCCTTGTGACAGGTATCCGAAGAGTATGAGGAAGTAGAAAATGGAAGAGATCATTGCGGATATTGCAAATATATACATATTTGGTGCAAACATATATATATATATATATATATATATATATATATATATATATATATATATATATAATCCAAGGCGGGTCAGGGAAAGGCATTGTCCTTATGCACCTTATTATAATATGCCGACGTTTCACACCTCCTCACAGTTGCATTTTCCAGTCTGCAAACAGCGAACATGGCAATCAGTAAATTAAAATAAAAATCACATATCTGAATTACAATTACAATAAAACGTTCAGAATAAAGTTACTAAAACCTATCCTAAAAGAACAAGTAAAAGGCTATGACAAGCTACTCAGGAGGAAGTTAAAAACAAACTACTGCACTCGCATCGAGTATTACAAAAGAGAGAGAGAGAAAAATAAATAAATAAATAAACATACAGACGGAGAAGAAACAACTTAACAAGACCACCAGGCAATAAACACTTGTGTAGAGGATGTGTGGGAGTTTAATGGTGGTACAGTCAATTTGGTAATAATAGATTCAAGTATTGTTAAATCATTTGCGTTTTGTACCTGTCCTATTACTGAAAAATCTTCATTTTCTATGAAAGTTTTACACATCTTCGAGTGATTCCTGATATTAGACTGTTCAGTGCTGGACAATCTGCTCCCGATTCTGAAGCTGACTCCTCTATGAACAGTCTAATATCAGGAATCATTCGAAGATGTGTAAAACTTTCTTAGAAAATAAAGATTTTTCAGTGATAGGACAGGTACAAACCGCAAATGATTTAACAATACTTGAATCTATTATTACCAAATTGACTGTACCACCATTAAACTCCCACACATCCTCTACACAACTGTTTATTGTCTGATGGTCTTATTAAGTAGTTTCTTCTCCGTCTGTATGTTTATTTATTTCTTTTTCTCTCTCTCTCTTTGTAATACTCGATGCGAGTGCAGTAGTTTGTTTTTAACATCCTTCTGGGTAGGTTGTCACAGCCTTTTACTTGTTCTTTTAGGATAGGTTTTAGTCATTTTATTCTGAACGTTTTATTGTAATTGTAATTCTGATATGTGATTTTGATTTTAATTTACTGATTGACATGTTCGCTGTTTGCAGCCTGGAAAATGCAACTATGAGGAGTTGTGAAACGTCGGCATATATTATAATAAAATGTATAAGGACAGTGCCTTTCCCTGACCCGCCTTGGATTGTTCTTCGAGCTGTTGCTCCGGAAGTTAGAGGTATATATATATATATATATATATATATATATATATATATATATATATATATATATATATATATATATATATATATATATATATATATATATATATATATATATATATATATGTATATATAATATATTTGTATATATGTATATATATATATATACATATATATACATACATATATGTGTGTATGTATGTATGTATGTATATACAAAGCAGAAGAAGGCAGGCCACAAAGCACAAGAATTCAAAATCTTAAGTTTTTTCCAACGTTTCGCTGTACCTTATTGCATCCTGGGAGAATTCTACCAAAAATATAAGTAAAAATCTTATAACAATTTACAATTGTTTAAAACATAAAAAAAAAAAAATTAACGGCCATCTAAAAGTTAACTGTAGTGGGAAATGGCACTTAAAACATACAACCAGTTACGTTAAAGCTTATACATTAAAATTTCACAATATTTTACAAAGGTTAGTTCATTCCGGGAGGTACATTCCTGTCCTTCCCAATCCAGAGGCCCACCTCTGCTAAGATTCACATCGAAAGAATTCACACATAGCAAGCTAAATACTTACGAGACCTGACCTGGTTATCATAAATAAACTATGTACTGCAACATACGATAAAACATAACAGTAATATAAGAGAGTCGAGACGGAAATTCTCGACCCAAGGCACGTGAAGAGCCAGACAGAAACTGGATCGTGGTACCTCATTGGGCATAATTACATTACATAGGACCAGTGGTGAGAGGTGGTTATAGCCAGTGACAACGACGGCAAGTTCATTACTTTGAGCGAGCGTTGTCAACTAAAGGAAAAATTCGATATAAGGCCTTATACTGCCTTTATATATATATATATATATATATATATATATATATATATATATATATATATATATATATATATATACAGAGGTCCCACGACGTGATCTGACACATTTGCGTAATGATACATGGATCGAGGTTGCCGAAAATTTTGACTGATCTCGTTGAAAAACCATTATCTGAAATATTTTTCCCGGCAGGATAGATCAATTTTTCATTGTCGTTATTTCTTTGCCATATCGAGCGAATGACACTTGTGATAATAAATAGACGGTAAAAAAGGCAATTAATTATCTTCTCCTGCGTGCCTTTCAGCCTAAGGAGGGGAAAAAAAAAAGCTGGTTCCTCGCTCTTTGCTTCATTACAAACATTCTTGCTTTGTAGTTTGTCATGGTACATCGTCGAAGGAAAATTTTCATCATTACAGGTCAGATGTTCTTTATAAAAACGAATTTAAATGGGCATTCCGTTCAACGTTTAAATGTTTGTTTAGAATTAATTTCCTGTAAAGAAGAAAATTATATAACTGCCGTTTAAGGTATGATAAACATTCAGAGCTATGTTAAAATCAGACAGAAATAATATCCAGATGTAAGAAAAAAATATTTATTCTTAAATATCTATAGTATATATATATATATATATATATATATATATATATATATATATATATATATATATATATATATATATACATTATATATATATATACATATATATATATATATATATATATATATATATATATATATATATATATATATATATATATATATATATATATATATATATATATATACTATAGAACCTACGTTTGTGAAATACTTTTAGTAAAAAATAAGAAACGGGTGGCCAGACCGAGTGATATTACTTTTATTTTTCTATGTCCAATCGTTGGCAGCTGAAAGCTTCTAATTATCCTTTTCCGCTTATACCTTAAGGAAAACGAAAATATGTGTACAATAAAGGAGAATGAACTTTTCTCCTGGGTATCAAAATGGAAAGTAACGAAGGTATAGAAAATCGGGGGTAATAGCATTTTAGATATATCGCCATCATTATTTGCAAGATTTCCCCAGGAGAACAGAAATTGTGGTTCCGCTGATACTGGCCCTTCTCTTCTTATTTTTTTTTCTGTTGCAAAAAAATCCTTTATGAAGTGAACGGCGACTGGCGAGCATGCTGGAGCACTGTACTGATAATAAATTTTACCGGCGTTTCTACGATTTTTTTTTTTTTTTTTTTGGTGGCTGAGAAAGAATCCTAGATTTATCGAGAACATGCCTGTAGATTAAAAACATAACGTTCCTATCGTCGTTCCTCAATCATAATACGATACTGTATTCTGTGCAGTTTGAAAACAGTCTAAAATCAAGTAACAGTTCATGATGGGACCATATAACTCAGCCTAATTAAATTCTCAAATTCTCCACAGTCAAATCCAATTAAGACACGAAATCCCGTCCCATGATGATAGGTTACGCCACTCACGTGACGTCACTCACTTGTCACAAAGAGAATTGGACCATTATATTATATGCACGACTTAGGACCCTGGACTACCGAAACGAGAAGAATACCGAAAGAAACAAGTGAATTGCGTATTATGACCTGCGAAGGATTCACCAAAAAACTTCAAAACGAAGACCTCAGCGATTTTTATGCTTTCGCACATCTTGTAATTCTACTACAATTTTACATATTATCTCCGTGCTTTCAATTTAATAACCTTTAAATACTGTGAAACATGAAATTACCATGCAGTATTATTATATATTTAGGAAGACAAGATTAGATTTATGCTTGTTCTGTGGCACACATTAAATGCATAAAACCCTAATGGACGTACGACATATGCCACTTTCATTGGTAATCTCATTCATTTTGATCCAGTCTTCAGCATCTTGCCCTCACTGAAGGTATAAAGTTTTGGGATCACCGCTATATGTAGGCAGCCTTTTAGCTTATATGATTTTTTTTTATCAAATGGCCTCCTTAGCACTAAAGACAAAGAGGCGAGCATTACTGATACAAGCAGGTTGTCCCGAAAATACAAAATGAACCCATCTCCCCTCAACCCTTCCCCCGCACATCTCTGTCATGAGGGGTTCAATTCCCAATCTTGGACTCAATATTTATTTTTTTTAGAATATTTACATTACAGATGAAATACATCTGATTTAAAGTATATCTTAAATAAAATCTATAAGTCTTTTGGAAGTTATACTTAGGTCGGTCTATAGAAGATTACATTCTTTTAGTATTATTTCTTTTTAATAATCTGCTATTTAGTTAGCTTATATGATTTCCTATACCCTCCTCATCTGGTTTAAAAAAAAATTCTTACCTTCTCTTCTTTTGTGGCTGGGCACACGCCTCATTTGCCTGATGTAATCTCAGATTTCACATGTATTCATTACCATTATCACTTTCTGAACCACTGATGAATGACACTGGAGATATTAAAAGGCCAGGAAAAAAAGGCAATTAATTATCTTCAACCGTCAGACGCATAAGCCTAAGGCGTCCGAAAATAGCCAGGCTCTCGATCTGCTTCATTATAAATATATTCCGGCCAAATCAATGTACAGGCTCAAAAGAGCTTTTCTCTCCTTGTTAAACTCCTCTTTCGAAATATTTGTCAATATGCATTCTGTAGGTGATGTACTTTCTGCTGACATTATTTGTTTTCTGGGAAATTTGCTAAATAAGATATAATAAAAATCCCAAGCTTTTTATTCTGTTCTTAGTTTTTTCCTTTTAAGTACAACGGGAACCGAAAGCGATTAGAGAGAAAAGTATTGCATAAAGAATACATAAAAAGCTGTATTTTATAATGAATAAATTTTTATGAGAAACCCGTGTCCTGGAAACCCAGTTGTAAAAGCGTTGGTAGGTCTTTTAGCTTAGTACTTGAGATTTTTAAATAATTTCTCTCTATATGCACTATTTCTAAAAAAAGGAAAACCAAAACTTTAATGAAAATGTCTGAGAACGTTTGAATGTCTTTGATGAAAATGGCTGAGACCGTTTCTCTAATCCTCTTATCTTAATAGTCTATGAGAACATTTTCGAAACTTCTTATATCAGCCCAAATTGTTGGTGAAATGTCCGGACTACGGTGTAACGTTCCTCTCTACTGATAAAATTACTTAGGGTAAATCGTGGTATATTTTATCCCATATTGTTAAATAACAAAACTGCACTCATGATGCATTGCTTTTTAGTAATTTAGAAAAGCTTTGTGCTTAGTAAGATGGAAATATTCCACATATTTTAAAATGAAAAAAAATGTCAAAAAGAACAACATACAGTTTACATAAAAAAAAACATGCGGCTGCATAATACCCTAGTTTAATAGCATCCCAGTGCATATTATATTGAGTTCCTTTCAGTATGAAAAAATCTGCTTCAAAAGTGTGGAAAATGTCATTTAAAAAATGAAATTAGTAGAGACAACGGGATTTTAGCCTAACTCTTTGTTGCAATGCAATACTTACCCAAGTAATACCATACACAAGAAGTCGGGCTTATTGCTAGTGGAGAGAAAACAGTAAAACTGGATATTTATAAGAGATTAATGATAAAAAATAAATAGCTATCCTCCAAAAATTAAATAAATTGCCTTCCTGAGGGAGTGATGTATGACTTTTTTTCTTTTGCTATTTACAGTGTAGTTTCTCAGTAAATACGAAAATATATATAATGTTATCGATTGATTTAATAAAATCCAAGATATTTGGTATAGTGTATAGTGACAATGAAGCTGTAGCATTCTCAGTTATTGGTCATCAAAGTCATAAAATGAATCGTCATCGCTAGTTAGCAATATACATCATTGTCAAAGTCTTCCGACAAAAACCCAAATAATAAAGGAAATATTAATCAAGAAAATATCATCATAGACAATCATAACTTCGAGGACAAGGCATTCACTCCCGTAAGCAATCGCAAGTCGCTCGTAACAAATCTCCCTGGCATCTAAGTATCAACGGATTCTCCGAAGACCAAGACGCACAGCAAAAGTCTTGCCCGCCGCTACAATCTCAAGAAGTGCAAACGACCCCAGCCAATAAGGTCAATTGGCTAACCGGGAACAGCCTTTGTATCACTTAGTGGAGAGTCAAACTTTTGGCCTTCACGCCTTTTAAGCTCAGTAAATTGTCGCAGCCAAAGTTTTCAGCGTCTTGCAATTTCAGACTTTCCGTTGTATAAAGTCTTTGTTAAAGAATTCTGGTTCGAGTCTACAGTTTTTTTTTTTCCCGAAATTTTACGTCAAAAATTCCTTCAAAGTTTAAAGACGTAGTATATCTTTTTTCAAAAGAAAATGACATATTAGGTCTTTAAACTGAAATAAATATTTGATGCAAATATATCTAAATTAAAATCCATTATAAAAATAAATTCTGATAGACTTTGTCACCTGAGCAAGTTATTGTGAGTTACGACTTCAACATTGATTTTTGTGATTATTGCAGATTTAGGCAGAGGCTTGTCTTTAAAATAAAAAGTAAAACACGCTAGAAATTCATAAAACAAAATGATAGTGTTCACATATTCCATTTTCGAGTTGAATATCACTTCATGAGAATACCAAGCCTAAAACAACCAAAGAAATTAAGGTTATTTCCTCGAGTTATTCTTGGCTTTCACAGAAGCCACAGAAATCTAAATCTGATATAATATATTTTCATTAGTACTAATTTATGCAAATCTGTATTAAATCCAACAATTTTCCTCTTATCCCAGTTTTCTGAAAA
Source organism: Macrobrachium rosenbergii (assembly GCA_039081455.1). NCBI lineage: Eukaryota > Metazoa > Arthropoda > Malacostraca > Decapoda > Palaemonidae > Macrobrachium > Macrobrachium rosenbergii. The sequence continues at coordinate 150,901 of JANJGK010001767.1, forward strand.
AGAAAACCTGACATTTTTTATTTTGCTTTTTTGTAAATCGCGAACAAAAAGAAATGAGGCTTACATCGGGGAATGTAACAAGCAATATAATACTCTTGATAAAGTAACTGTAGGATTCGGAACATAAGCTCAGATAACTGTCAGTCAGTTTCATCCTTAATATTATTGGATTACTTACAATGGAATATGGAACGTAATCACGAATGATTGTCCTGTATTCTGTTGACTTCATTTCCAAATATCACACAAATAATAAAAAAAAAAAAAAAAACAAGGCGTCAAGGCTACAACAGTAGTTAAGAAACGCGGAGAGAGAGCATTTAAAGTAAATAGAATTATTCAAGATATTTGTTACCATTGAAAGGTTCAGTCATAACAAATTCTAGTTGTATGTATTTCTTACAAAGGAAGAATTATTGTCAGTTCCTGTAAACGACTAGGAAAACCCACCGACTATGGCTGAACCAGATTCTAACAGATTCCAACAGAATTCACCACTTTTCTCGGGTTCGAGTTTTGTATAGCATTTTATTGTCCAATCCTTCTAGTTTCTGGAAACCCATCACAAACCCTTCCCTGACATCGGCAAAATGGTCGAAAATCACTTCGAGTAAAGTTATCTATTCGCATCTAGCGAATGTCGCCGGGTGAGCGTCTGAAAGTACAAGTCAGTGAGAGGTATTCACCCCAGCCACAAACACAGCCGCGCTCAGTGTTTACAGGCTGGAAGCGAGTAGCCAATGGAAGCGCGTCTTACTGTTTCGTGGCTCTCTCGGCCAATCAGCGGCGCTCTAGCGTCCCATGCGGAGCCTTCCCTTGAACTTAACACGGTTGGTTGTATAAAGTGCCTTCTCCGTGTTTTATGGTAATTCCTCTATAATTTTGTGATTATTGTGGATAACCATTCTGTTTTATTAATGTTATGTTTTATACTTAAAATAATAATAATAATAATAATAATAATAATAATAATAATAATAATAATAATTATTATTATTATTATTATTATTATTATTATTATTATTATTATTATTATGCAATTTTTAAAAAAAGTTAATTTTGCTTTCAAAAACTATTGTGCTTGTCTCACACTTATCTTATTATTATCACAGCATTAAAAAAATAGTAATTATTATTATGCAGGGTATAATATCGTGCAGTGTTTATTAGTAATAACTTTGTTACCATTGAATTGTATTGTTATTTAATCAGTAAAAAAAAAATTAACACCAAAGAATTTAATCACTCTTGTTTAAGTAAAAATTACCAGAGAATGTTCACCTGCTGTTGGTTGTTTGTTTAAATCGTAAAAAATACCAGAGAATGTTCACCAGCTGTTGGTTGCTTGTTTAAAACGTAAAAAAATACCAGAGAATGTTCACCTGCTGTTGGTTGTTTGTTTAAAACATAAAAAATACCAAAGAATGTTCACCTGCTGTTGGTTGTTTGTTTAAAACGTAAAAATACCAGAGAGTGTTTACCTGCTGTTGGTTGTTCGTTTAAGACGAATAATATTGCTTAACAAGCATAGTATGAAGTCGACATGATGCCACAGATGGTTAGGCCTATAGTTAGTTAGAGCTGGGAAGCGATGCAGAGC
>JANJGK010001767.1:157500-167444 GCA_039081455.1 Macrobrachium rosenbergii
AGAAAATAATTAGCCTTAACGAGTCATCGTGAATACTAAAAGGAGAGTCCTTAATTCTGACCATGACTGTTGGATTATGAAATGTCAATGCCAAAATCGTCCTTGCGACAGCGCCTTGAAGCTTGCTGTGAGTTTTCTTAGCACACCATACAATAAAAAAAAAAAAAAAAAAAAAAACTAGGGCAGTAAGACGTTCAGAACAACCATAAAGATGAACCTTTTATTCTTAATCTTATGTTTAGTTTAAATATTATCTTCGATCCCGACAATAACACCATCCATGGTAGTGAGCTAGATGTCAGCCTTTCTCATTACATTTCATTGAGGCAATTACTTGTTTAATAATAAAGATCTTATAATCTTTAGAATTCGGCTGCTGAGTAATATGATAATTCTTCTACTCATCATTTCTTGTCTCCTACCCCGTAATTTCACAATTATTTTTCATGAAGTAGATTCAGAAATCAATGGACACTCTTGTTAAAAAATCCTTCACGAATTTCCAGTTGAGGTGAAGAACTAATATGCTAATCATCCATTCATATCAAAATACATAAGCTGAGTTTCCCCCTATTAATTTCAATTTTTCTTAGATTCTACTACACGAAACAGTAATATATATATATATATATATATATATATATATATATATATATATATATATATATATATATATATATATATATATATATATATATATATATATATATATTATATATATATATATATATATATATATATATATATATATATATATATATATATATATATATATATATATATATATATATATATATATATTGCAACGACTGGGGCCGTTTTCTGGCAAGGTCACCCAATTTTACATTTGTAAAGTAATTGACAAAGAAATAAAAATTAGTGTCCCTCATTAACTACTAGAACTGAGGTTTCCACTTGCCCATTTCATAAACCGTCTCCTTCATTTCCCAAAATGCTTAACCCTTAAACGCCTGTTGGACGTAGCAAACGTCGACTAAAATTGTCTGTTGAATGCCGAGTGGACGTAGCAAACGTCGACTACAAAAAATTTCAACCTTCGGTCAATTTTGACTCGACCGAAATGGTCGAAAAACGCAATTGTAAGCTAAAACTCTTACATTCTTCTAGTAATATTCAATCTTGTACCTTAATTTTGCAACAAATTGGAAGTCTCTAGCACAATATTTCGATTTATGGTGATTTTTTGAAAAAAACTTTTTTCTTACACCCGCGCGGTAACTTGGCCGAAAATTTCAGAAATTCTTTCATCATTTTGTTGTAATTTTTGCACTGTTCTATATTAGCCGTTACATAAAGTTTTATATATGAAGATGTGTGCAATTTGATGTACAATACAACAAAAAATAATTCATGGTTGTAGCTTTTATCAGTTTTGAAATATTTTCATATAAATCACGATAACTGCCAAAATTTCAGCCTTTGGTCAACTTTGACTCGACCGAAATGGTCAAAAAACGCAATTGTAAGCTAAAAACTCTTACATTCTAGTAATACTCAATCATTTACCTTCATTTTGCAACCAATTGGAAGTCTCTAGCACAATATTTCGATTTATGGTGAATTTTTGAAAAAAACTTTTTCCTTATGTCCGCGCCAGAAATTCTTTCGTCACGTTGTCGTAATGTTTGCACTGTTTTATATTAGTCGTTACATAAAGTTTTATATATGGAAATGTGCGCAATTTCATGTAGAATACAACAGAAAATAAATCATGGTTGTAGCTTTTATCAGTTTTGAAATATTTTCATATAAATCACGATAACTGCCAAAATTTCAAGCTTCGGTCAACTTTAACTCGACCGAAATGGTCAAAAAACGCAATTATAAGCTAAAACTCTTACATTATAGTAATATTTAATCATGTACCTTCATTTTACAACAAACTGGAAGTCTCTGGCACAATATTTCGATTTATGGTGAATTTCTGAAAAAAAAATTTTTTCCTTACGTCTGCGCGCGGTAACTCAGCCGTACATCTCAGAAATTATTTCGTCATGTTGTCGTAATGTTTGCATCGTTTTACATTAGTCGTTACATAAACTTTTATATATGAAAATGTGTGCAATTTCATGTAGAATACAACAGAAATTAGCTCATGGTTGTAGCTTTTATCAGTTTTGAAATATTTTCACATAAATCACGATAACTGCCAAAATTTCAACCTTCAGTCAACTTTAACTCGACCGAAATGGTAAAAAAACGCAATTGTAAGCTAAAACTCTTACATTCTAGTAATATTCAATCGTTTACCTTCATTTTGAAATAAATTGGAAGTCTCTAGCACAATATTTCGATTTATCGTGAATTTAAAAAAAAAACATTTTCCTTACGTCTGCGCGGTAACTCGGCCGAACATCTCAGAAATTCTTTCGTCTCGTTGTCGTAATATTTGCACCATTTTATATTAGTCGTTACATAAAGTTTTATATATGAAAATGTGCGCAATTTCATTTACAATACAACAAAAAATAACTAATGGTTGTAGCTTTTATCAGTTTTGAAATATTTTCATATAAATCACGATATATAGAAAAAATTCGACTTTCGGTCAACTTTTACTCGACCGAAATGGTCGAAAACTGCAACTGTAAGCTAAAACACTTACAGTCTAGTAATATTCAATCAATTATCTTCATTTTTCAACAGACGGGAAGTCTCTAGCACAATATTTCGATCTATGGTGAATTTTTGAGAAAAAAATTTTTTTTACGTCCACTAGTTACGAATTCATGCATCATTTTGTGATAATATTTTCTCTGTGTTGCTTTGATCGTTTTAAAATTTGTTATATACCAAAATCATCGCAATTTAGTGTACAATACAACTAAAAAATATTTAGTCATTAGTTTTAACCGTTTTGCTTACAGCGCGATTTGTATACAATTATATACGAGTTTTTTTTTCGCTGTCATATATTCCAATATTTATATATGATAATGATATTTTTTTCATTTCTGATGGTTGCATACTAAACTTCAGGCAATGACAAAAAAATGAGCCAAAAATGAACTCTTAATCTTAAAAACTAAGCATGCTGTGATTTTTTGAAAAAAACTTTTTTTCCGCTTCGGCGCTAACTCACCGAACGCCGCCGGCATACGGGAGACGTTTTTGTAAATAGGGCTTCGGCGTTAAAGGGTTAATTAAGCCTAATCCTCTTCTCTGTTCACAATGACTGCCTAAGGACTTATTTTCAGTTGACCATCGTACCTTCTTGGCATCATGCAGGGCCAAGGAGGAGCCCACCCATAAAAAGAGAAAGCTGGCAATGCCATATTGAACACAAGGGTTATTGTGCGACCATGTGATCATCATAGAAAACGTGACGAACATTGACCCTTGCACCATCTACCAGAGATGCTTGACGTAATTCCCAAGGTTACTTATAGGCGAGGCAATGGAAAATCAGAGAGAGACGCATGCCTGACGCAGAAGAGCTCAAATGTCCTTAACCTTGCCTGCCCTTTGAACCTACCACGTGTTCAACCCCGGGGTTTGAACCAGAATATTTGTAGTGGCATTTTAATTCCCTCCTCCATTGCCAGTGACCTATTGAAGAGAACACCATCATCTAGACGAAGGTAATATACTGGAAATAGGTTCATTAGTCAGTCATGATTCCTGTTATTTCCCTGCCTAAATTTTCATTTATTTTTTTCATTGTGCGATCACCCTCAGTATTTGTGTTGGAGCATTCAGTGTTAACGTAATTACTTTTAGTGTTGAACTGAGTTAACTGGCACCAGTTGTGCATTCCTCAGTTTATCTTTTGAGCACTTTATTATTCCTGCAAATACATCGTCTTGCATGTTTGCAGATATTCCTCGACTGTGGAATCTCTCGGCTCTATCCTATGTGGAGTTCCCTCCTACCCCTTCTGCGATGTTCCTGTTATGAAGACATCACCAGCGAGAATATTTATCCTATGTAGAAGTCATTCATTTAAGCAGGCCTTATTATTATCGGCCAGTAATTCGTCATTCTTCTGATCTGTGTTGTTATGTAAATATAATTAATTAAGAGAACCCTTGAGTTTATGTGACTCCCTCACATGAAGAAGGCCCTAAGCCATAGATTTCCTTTGTTTTGTCTACGAATTGTCCTAATGTCGAGTCAGAAGGTTTTTGAAGTAATAGGTGCATCTGGCAACATCTCATCCGTTCGACGGCTTGGTCAAAGGAACGCGACCGAAGGATCCCGAAGGCGTCGCCCAATCCTGGTCACTGTAGAATCGAGAATGATTCGAGATGGAATACTGGAGAGAGCAAAGGAGCTAAAGCAGCGTGACAAAGTCTACAAGAAAATATTCATCAAGAGAGATGTGCACCCAAGTGTGCGAGCGGAATGGAGGAGGTTATATGAAGCAGAAAAGAGAGAAAAGGAACGTCCAGAAAACGTTGGATGTAACATTGTATTTAATGCTAAGGAACGCAAGGTGTATAAAGATGGGGTTGTTATTGATAAATGGGGATTGTTGGGTTTTTAAATCGACCACAACATGTTACTCAACCTTTAAATGTTATATCCTGGAATATAGGCGGTTGTAAAACCAAATTAGAAAGGAAAAATGTTGAGAAATTCTTATTACAATATGATATTGTAGCTTTGAATGAGGTAAAGACGTCTTTACCTGTTTGTCTGCCCGGATACATTTCTTACATGAGTTATGACAGGGACCATGCACACCGCGGTGGGACAACTGTATTAATGAAAAATATTCTAGCACAAGAGGTTGTAAATGTGGACACAAGCATACCTGACCAGGTATGGTTTCAGCTACGATTTATGCCGAAAGTAGTATTTGGAGCATGTTATATCCCGCCGAATGACTCTCCTTATTTTTCTCATAGGGAATTTGCATCAATACAAGAAAGGTTAATAGATAATGATGACGATAACAAGTTTATAATAATAGGGGATTTAAATACGCGGTTCGGTAGAGGTGTGAGGGAAATAAGTAATACTGAAGAATTTTCCTACCCAATTGTCGCTGATGACGTGAATATTCCTAATGATAATGCCTATGTTTTGACAACAATTTGTAAGGATCATAACTTGTTGGTGGTCAATAATCTGAAAACTTATGACAAACACTTTGTTAGCAGCAAGACTTACAAGCAGGGAACTAGATGGGTATCCGAATTAGACGTATGTGTAGGGTCAGTACAGTTGATTAATTCTATAGAATCATTTCATGTACACCCAACCGAGAATCTGCCTTCTGATCATGCGCCAATATCCATTAAAATGTCTAAAGGTAGGATCGATCTTGATTTTGTGTTAAGGCGAGCATCTTTTTTGGGTGGCCATGCATCATTGATGGGATGGAAGTGTAGCGGTTTGGTAAAGAAACCAATTAAGTATAAAAGGATTGACCGGAACATGTTTAATGCCCGAATTTTAGGTATGAACATAAATACTGATGATTTTATCAATAATGTAAATGATTTTGCTTATGCTGTATCGAGTGTATTATACCAGTGTTCTGAGATGTGTCAGAGTAGTGCAGAAATGGTTGGAGAGGATAGTGGGGAAGCATATACCGGCCGCTGGGACTGTCTCCTTCGGGACCATGATGATTCGAGAGTTTGGCAGGCTATAGACTGGAAGGGGAAATTTCAGGTAGAAAATAAAATTGATGGGGGCCCCACAGATGAGGAATTCAAAGAATATTTCGAAAGTGTATTAAATACTAGAGAAGACAGTCTTGTTGATGAAAATATACAGTCATTTGTAAATGTCCCTATCCTAGATGATCAAATAACAGTCGAAGAAGTCCAGTCCCAGATCAATAAAATTAAACCTGATAAGGCTTGTGGTCCAGATGGGGTCTCCCCTGGTGTTCTTAGGTTGCTTCCAGTAGAATGGTTGCTGACACTCGCTACTTTGTTTAACGCCCTTTTCCTGACTGCATCTTACCCTAGTTTGTGGTCTTTGGCCAAGTTCTTTACGATTTTTAAGAAAGGCAACAGACAGGAACCCAAGAATTATAGAGGTATCACAGTTATTAACTGTTTAGCAAAGTTGTATGATATGATTCTTTGTTCACGACTTGAAACATGGTTTAAGCCTTACAGGGAACAGGCTGGGGCGCAGGGGGGACGTGGTTGCATGGAGCATATTGTAGCTTTGCGATTGTTGACGGACATGGCTAGGAGAAAGGGGAACAAACTCTTTGTCGTATTTGTTGATTTTAGTCAGGCTTATGATCTGGTACCAAGAGGAATGTTATTTAAGGTTCTGAAACGATTAGGTTGTGGAGCTGTTATGTTGGCAGCCTTGATAGCTATTTATAGAGTAACAAACAGCATAATTGGTACTGCAATCATAACGACTACTGTGGGAGTTCGTCAAGGAAGTTCTACATCGTGTCTTCTTTTTATTTTGTATATTAATGATCTTATTAAGCTTATTAAGAATAATTGCAATCCTGATGGGTTTTTATCGTGGCTCCATTTATTAGTGTTAATGGATGATACAGTTCTCCTTGCAACTACCAGAGAAGGTATCATCCATAAGATATCATTATTGAGGCAATATTGTCACACTTATGGGATGAAAATTAATGCAGGGAAAACTAAGTTTTTTGTTATTAGTGGAACAGCACAAGATGGTAGGTCAATTGAGATCGATGGCCTTATAGTAGAATCCTGCTCGCAATATATATATTTGGGGTCGATCTTTACTGCGGATGGCTCTGTGTCTTCCTCTGTTGCGGCCCATGCTCGATCCAAGATGCCACATATCAATAAATTTGTTTCATTTTTGAATAGAAATAATGATATACCTTTTATTGTAAAAAAAAGAGTTTTTGATGCTGCTTTAATGTCAGCTGTCCTGTATGGGTGTGAGTCGTGGCTGAATGCAGACTTGAAGCCAGTAGTGAAGTTATATAACTGGGGATTAAAACTATTGCTTGGCGTTAGAAAGACAACAAGTAATGAATTATGTTATATTGAATCGGGATACCCGCCATTACGAGATCTTGTTCGTAGCAAACAGAGAAAGTTTTTTAGTAGGATGTGGAGAGAGAGGTCTTCGTTGGAGGATGACCCTTTGATATTTTCAATTAAGACCGTATTAGGAGCCAGGTATAACACCAAGACTTACATAGAAGGATTGATTAATGATAGTAGAGACGATGTAAAAATTGCAATGGAAACACTCAGGCGTAACATCATTAATTCTGACTCCTCAAGAAAGGTTACATATAGAGAAATCAATCCAGACCTCTTAGTTCATGATATCTATTCTGTTAGGCATAATGTTTCCGAATTAGACAGAGTCTCATTCACTAGGTTCAGAATTGCATCTCACTCTCTGGCCATGGAAGTGGGTAGGTGGAGTAGGAGGGGGAGAGGCCGTCTGCCGTTGGAGGAGCGGTTGTGTACCTGTGGAGCCATTCAAACAGAAGTACACGTAACGCAAGTATGCTCAAGGACACAACATATCAGAGATACCTATAATTTATCTAACATGAGGGATATATTTTCAAATCAGCGAACCCTGGCGGAGCAATGTAAGATTATTAGCTTAGTCCTCTATGAGTATTTATGAATGTTTGTGAGGTGAAGGGAAAATGAGAATAAAAATAGCTTTTTGGAGTATGATTTTTGCATATAAATGTCAAATTTTGTCTTAATTTTGTTTGCCATATGATAATTCTTTGTTTTTGTTTTATTGTTGTATAAGATAAAAACCTGTTATTCTGACTTTTATGTATGTAATATTTTGTATTGCCAAGTGTAGAGTTGTGCCTTTGTTGGACCAAATTTAACTAATTACTGTAAATATGAGCGATGTATAATTGTTGTGGTCAATAAAATATCTAATCTAATCTAATCTGTGATAAATATAAGGAACTCCCCTGCATTATCCGTTGCCACCCAGAGTCAAGTAAGTACCCCCTTGACATTCGTAACAATATATATATATATATATATATATATATATATATATATATATATATATATATATATATATATATATATATATATATATATATATATATATATATATATATATATATATATATATATATATATATATAATATATATATATATATATATATATATATATATATATATATATATATATATATATATATATATATATATATATATATATATATATATACATATATATATATATATATATATATATATATATATATATATATATATATATATATATATATATATATATATATATATATATATATATATATATATATATATATATATATACACGTGTGTGTGTGTGTGTGTGTGTGTTTGTGTTTGTGTGTGTGTAACACAGGGGTTACAAGGAAAAAAACAAAAAGCATTTTTTTTAAATAGACCAAAATCTGCATCTAATATGCTTACATATCTCGAGTACACCCGACAGATTCTATTCGTTACATCGACTGGCGAGAAAAATATCATTTAATCATCTTCACTTTCAGCCACTTTAAGCCTAAGCCACCACACAACAGTCGGGCCCTCGACCCCGGCTTCATTAAAAAACTTCCGATTCAACTTTTCCAATATCACATTTCGCTGGTACATCGGCGTTATGAATTTTGCCCTGTTGCCACGTCAGGTCCGCGGGTGGAAGAAATGAAGTGAAGGGTACTTGATGCACCATCGCACTGTCCCAGGTGACTTTTTATGTTTTGGTTCTTCGTGTGCGAAGACTATGATCAGTGGAAAATGAAGAGGAGGGTAATGATAACAGAATTTTGTTACGGAAATTGCTTGCAGAGCGGCGAAAATAACTAAGTCTTCTACAAAGGTAGTCAGTGGAGTGTTTTGTGCAATTTTACATAAATTACGTGAAATTACACAAAAAATAAATAAAAAGAGATAGGTTATGCTTGTGCACATTCACACTTTACAGTGAAAGGAATAAATTATTAATATTGGAGCTCAGTTTTAAGTCCTAAGTTTTGAAAATAAGTCCCTCTAATAAAAAAAAATGATTAAGGTCATCATTTTTATTTCTTTGTGAAATCGTCAACATGACCTAAAAAGCCTGAAAGCCTCTGACCAAATAAAGGCGGGGCGGTGTGTGTGTGTGTGTGTGTGTGTGTGTGTGAGAGAGAGAGAGAGAGAGAGAGAGAGAGAGAGAGAGAGAGAGAGAGAGAGAGAGAGAGACGTTAAAGGAAATATGTACATAACGGTTTCTAGGGAAGCAAATAGTTAAATATGTGATGATTTTTCCTAAAGGTTATTCTAAAAATATGTTCAAAACTAGGTCGAATTCAGTTAGCCCAATCTTGAGATATGCAGGTAACGCTTACAAACACAAGCGAAACCATGACTGTTCAGTAGCTCGTTAACGGAGATCAAAAGACAATTCAGATAACAATGGAAGTAGTAGGATTGTTAAAGATTTCACTAATGTAATATGAAATCACCGTGTGAAGTGAATATCACATAAGCGTCATTGTAAATTATGGATGGAAATAGCAGTTTGATTCCTACTCTAAGGAAAGACCTAAAACACGAATGGCTGCTGTTTTTAATGGAGCGAGGAAAATAGTAAATTCTTAACTAAAAGTGATCCATCTATGGTAAAACGACTAATTTCCAAAAAAGATAGAAAATTTTCATAACTGTTTTATAGAATACAGAGAAATGTGTCACATCCAACATTCTATATGTTGCCACATGCATGTGATAGGAACTGAAAAATACGAATGATGTCAACTAATACGTTCATTCTTATAAAATACAATGCTTTATACTGAAATAAATATATAAAGATATATATATATATATATATATATATATATATATATATATATATATATATATATATATATATATATATATATATATATATATGTATATATTATTTTCTCTCCTTTATGTTCATAAAAATAAAAAAAGCATACTCTTTTAACCCAGGACTTCATTAACTACTTACTCCCCTACCC